>OW818032.2:78294917-78560201 GCA_942486065.2 Calliphora vomitoria
CTCATCCATTTCTATTTGTAGGTACGCATCTGACAAGTCTATCTTTGAAAACGACTTACCATTTTTCATTTTTCATGAACAAAAGTGTAAAAATTGGTATTTTAAGCAGCTGTAGATATAATCCTTACATTAAAATAATGCTAATTGTTTGGATCAAAATATACTAATTGATAAAGGTTTTAAACATACATAGAAGCCTTACTGGGAGGCAAAAACCTAAGTCTGCTCTCAAAAACTTAAGTCCTGCAACAACAAAATACTCGTAAATCAATTTAGTATGTTGTTGTATTAGCCATACGATTTGGGAGAGAGTAAATATGTTTAATATATTTTACTCTCAGTTGCGCCTTTGGATCTACCCTATGATTTGGCACAAATTTTCAGCATTTGATTTCTTGATGACGGACAATTATTTAAGACCTTAGTAGCATCGATAATGTCCAAAATAAGCATACACTACTTTACGTTGATGATACACTTAACAGTGATAACAGAAATTTTGGAGTCATTAATATGACGACTTTATGTAGAGATATTCTGCTACATAAAAAATTCTTAAGTTACAAGCATTAATTTTTCAAACATGTATATTTCTTAAATGAATACTTCATCACAAAAATAATGAAATAAATTAAAATTTCCGTAAATTAAATGATAACATTCACATCCTTGAGCCAGCAAATTGAATTTACGTCACCATAACAGCCACAAGTTGTTGCAACTCTTAAATAAATTACATTTCATTTTACGACTACTTCCTAATGGCACAGTTGGACACCATTAGTGTAATAGAGAATTCAATTGCACTTAAAAAAAAAAAAACAAAATAAGTAAAGAAAGTAATTTAATTGGTCAGAAACTAACAAAAACAAACCTTAAAAACTTCTAATAAGAATGTTGTGCTACAGTAGATGTTCTACTAAAATCTAATTTGGGATTTTCAGCAAAAGAGGACATAAAATGAAAATGTGCTTTGATTATGTCACTATTTTCTTCATGAGAACTCAAACAAATTGCCAATATGTTCGTACTCATACATTCATATGTACATACATGTTTTTTAAAATTCAATGCCTGGTATTTAAGGAAATTTTTCTTTTTTTTTTTTTTGCTAAAATTTACCAAAGACAAAGCTATATTCTTTGAAACAACATACTAATGCAGTTTCCTACATATATGCCTTCTATTTTTAACGTTTACGATTACATAGTAAAATGCATATACAATCAGACATACTTTCATATGAGTATGTTGTAGCCTTTTTTGCTATGCATGTATATAAGCATGTGTTTTTATGTCATACTGTGTCCGGAAATAAAATTTTATGACCAAAAACTAAAGAAGAATTATCGTAAAATCCTATAAAGTGATTTTTAAGCTATGAAATTCTATAAGAACAAAAATAAAATGTAATATTATACTGATATCTTTACATATAGAAATACTTAGTATGTATGAGTATTTTTAGAGAAAAACAAATACATACTTACTTACAATTGCACACACCTATTTCTGTATATAAATATATACTTTAAACTATACATACGTAGTTTGCATAATAAGGGTATTCACTAAAAGCAAATGATGAACTAGATAATGGCTGATGTCATGAACAAACAGTCGGTTGCAGTAATCAAGGGGTCACGGAGTTATGTGTTCAAGCGTTATGCGTTATGTCTATCTAATATCCATAGACTAAATAAGGAATCCCTGTGAATATAGGCTACGGCACACTCATACCTTTTGTATGATGGACGATCGTAGGCGGGTCACCTCCATTTAGGAACACGTTCGAGATCTACATAGATGGTTCCAAGTCGGCGACATGGTCAATGTAATGTAATCCAGGCTGAGATTTCAGCCATTAAAAGGGCGAAACTATAAACTTTTTAGTATCTACACGATAGCTAGATTGGTACATGGATACCAGTTGTCTCTTAACTAGATAGCGAAACATTTTAAAACAGACTTTTTCTGGGCGCCCGGACACTCTGATGAACCTGGCAATATTATCGCGGATGAACTGGCCTAAGCAGGCTCTTGCTTGATAGATGAGGATATGGATCATTTGGTTTGTGTACCGCTTTTATGATGTAAGTCACTTATACTATCACATTTCGATGATATTAAATCAGCTACGAATTCTGATAGCCGTGCTGAAATGGCACAGTTTAATAGGTGCCTATGCTAAGATATAAAATATGACTATTGTAGAATTTGTCATGATAAAGACGAGAAGGAAACTATTGAAAACACCTTCTCTGTCTTTGCCCTACATTATCGGGAGCCATGCCTGCGGAAATGTAGAGTCCATTTCTACATGTCATTGCGAATCTATCAAGGGTGGATATTGGGAGGATAGATTCGTTAATTCGTGCATCAGGTTGGTTTCGCCCGGAATCGTAGTCTGAGATGTGATGATCTTGATTTGAAAAACTGGAGCATGATGCTTTGAGGTATCGCAAATAGAATAATTCTTTGATTCAATTGTACTGGTGTAACTGGCTGCCTTTATAACCTAAAATAGTTTATCACCCATTGTTAAGTTTTTAAATATTTGAAGAACTCCTAATTTACAGACTAGTGACTTATTGCAATAAGAGTTCATATTTTAACTGATTTTGTTGTAATCAGAAACGTTAAGTATGGAATTATATCAGTGATCATTGCTCCTCTCATCAAACCACACGCCTGTTCCAGGCTGTGGGCATATTTATTTCCTTATAAAGAAATCGTTGACTCTCGATAAAAAGCTAATATTGCAAATAAATATGGTAATATTAATATTTATATTGCTGACATTGATTTCAGTCTGGAAGATAACGCAGTCTTAACTCAAGCCATAATATTCTTCAAATTCATGCTTCTGGGAGTAAACTCTACAACGTCAAGTTGTCAGCTTGTTCCATCTAACATTTTCGAATCAATGATGAAAATATTTTGTCTTAAAAATTTTACTTTTGCCTGTAGTAAGATGGAAAAATTACTTACAAATCTTGTCGTTTTATTATGAGTACTAATACGTGTGAAATATCCAATGGTAAGAGATTCAGATTTTGTTCTAGTGCCACTGATAGTATAGTCTTAATCGCTCCATCTTGAGTTAGAAGGGCTGTTCTATTATGTTTATTCTGGTCATAATGATACTTTCCAGGGTTATCCCATGCAATTTTTGATAACCTAAGAATGACAACATTTAGGACCATTATTACAACTTGCCCTTAATTTCGTAATAGTAAAAAGTAACTCTAAATAATAGAAAATGTTGCTTTAAAATTAACTATTGCGAACATAAAGGTAATTTGTAATAATGGCCCATAGAGAAACTAGGTAAATATTTTTAATTTTATACAAATAAAAATGGCATTCGTGACCACCACGATCACGCTTACAGGACCATATCCTTTTCATGAAATTTTCCATAACCAAATCGCAAAGTGTCTGCCCTATATCCTCGATAGCCTCACGAATTCTATCTTTGAGGCCTTGAATCGACGCTCAATTCTGATCACCTCTTCGAGAGATAACACGGTCCGGAAACTTTTCCCCTAAAAGAGAAATGGTTTCGTTGCTTGTGTGGCACGTAGCGCCGTCTTGTTGAAAGGAAACGTTGTCCAGATCAATATCATCCAAAATACGGTGTAATGACGTTTGTGGAATGCCCAATTCCAAAGAACGACGAGGAAAGGACAAACCTGGGTTTTCTTGAACACTGGGCTACTGCAATAATATTCTCATTTGTTCTTGAGCGACGTGAATGGGTTTTATACTTCACATCACTAACTTGTCCCAACAGTTCGAATTTTTCCAACAATTTCTGTATTGCGGTCCGACAAGGTGCTTCAGGATGACCCAAAAATGCTTCTGTATTGCGGTCCGACAAGATGCTTCAGGATGACCTAAAAATGCTTTAGTTTTGCGAACTGTGGCTGCATGATTTTCACCATTTTTGTAGTGAATTTTAATAATTTCATTGCGATGTTGAAGCGTGTATCGTTCCATTTTTGGTAATGGCGTAGTTTCTGCTTGGCAAATGTCAATGAATAAAAGCTTCAAAAGTGACAGCTACCGAAATATCGTGTGATTCAAAATAACACCTCTCGTTGGAAAACCCTTTATTATAAAGCAAAAGTTTGGTGTGGAGCAGATTCAACAAATTATCTTTTAATGTAAGAAAAAACTAGAAGAAACACGATAATCGATTACCATATGATGCTGAATTTACAAAATTATAACAAAACTGAAAACAAATTTGTTATTATTTTGTCATAGAGTTTAGAATACGGATGTAAGTCAGGTAAATAACAACAATATTGAATTTCCACAAAGATTTGTTTGTTTTTTAAGCTAATTGTAGTAATAGATTTCTAAGAAGTATATCCCTAATGATCTTGATTGCTTTCCGTATAATTTTAGACTATACATTAGGGTGGGACGATTTGTATGGATACGAAAAAAACAAACAATACCCATTATCTTTTGGATGGTGACTAAAAGAGATATCCCACGCATGTCAGCAATATGGTGGACCTTAATAAACAAAAGTTAGATTTTTGCCAGTCTCACCCCCAGTTTGGTGAACATTGGCAAAAAATCATCATAAAAAAAAAATTTATGTAAATCGGTTGGGGTTAAGACGTGCGCTCTGAAGTTTTATGATGAATTTATAAGGAAAAAAATTTATTTTTTTCAGTTTTTGTGAAAATTTTGCAATTAAAAAACTACTTGTACAATTCAATTTGAAAGATTAGAAATGTGTACATAATTGAGATATAAAAGACAATTGGTTATAAAATGTTAAACTTATTAAAATTTCCCCATGCCATTAACATGTATCAGGCCACTACAACAAGGAATGTTGGAACAAAATTAACATATGTAGAGAAATATTAAAATAAACAATTTTGTTAACAAATTTCAGAATTTTTTTATCATCACATTGGGATTTATTGAGAATATAAGTAATATGGAATAACAATATGAAAATATCTCCAGTTTCATCAAAATCGGCCTAAAAATATATAAAATTTCGCTATATTTCTATTAGAAATTGCAAATATTGAAAAATTTGACCTTTGAACGATTTAAGGTTTAGCGTTTCTCAGTTTTAGTAAAACTTTCAGAGTATATTAAGAATTATCTACAATATAAAAAATATACTTAAATTCATATCAGTTAGGAAATTGAGCTCATTCGTCCAAATATATTTCTCGAAAATCGCAGGCACGGACAAACTATAAGAGGTATTGTCAAACTTTTTTCATATTTTTATGCCCTATTATATTCTCAATAAATCCCAATGTGATGCTAAGAAAAGTTCTGAACAACATTTTTAAAAACTTAAAAATGATGGTCCGCCAACTTATTACAATTCCAACTACAAACACATGTAAATAAATGTTAACTTAAAAATTTCATTATGATATCTCGAAGCGTTCAGTAGCTAACAAATTATTTCCAAAATAGTATAATTTTAAACCACTATTCATCAGTACAAACGCATAACACCCACTAAACGTATGAGTGTTGAGTTTAGAAAAATATTACTCATACCATACGTAGTCCACATTTTTATGTGAATACCAAGATTAGCTGCCGCATTAGAAACTTTTTTTAATAATTCGGTATCTTGGAAACTGTTCGAGATATTGTTAAGAAATTTCATATAGTTTGTGCTGAAGTGTTTTCGAGTTGATTTGCATTTGTAAAGCTTCCTAGCAATAATGGGGGCCAGTGCGTGGCTCCTCAAATTGGATATCAATTTTTTTAAAAAATTTTACGTATTTTCATATATTGCATGCAAAATGTGTATAATAACATATTAAATGTAAATTTTGAATTCAAACACATTCTGACTTAAAGGAAAGTTGTGTGTAACATATTTTACATGCAATATATGAAAATAGGTACAAATTTGTCAAAGGGGGCAAGGTTTGTGGAACTTCTGAGGAGTAAATGAAGGCTTTTTACATAAATATTTGATTTGGTGAAACTCTTAGAAATTGATTGATATTTTAGTGAAATTAAATAATTTTATACATTTTTGAAACGTCATTTACCTTAAAAAAAATAAGTTTCTAAGATTCCAGTCTTACCGGCTATTTATGGTCAATCATTTGTTACCAAATGTATAAAAAAAATCAATATATTAAAATATTTTCATTCTCATACTTCACCCAACGTTTCGTTTGTTTGTTTCTAATTTCTTCAGGAGTTTTCTTTTATTGTTGAATTGAAATTCTATTGTTTACATTGTTTGTCAATTAACTTATTATTTAAAAAACCTGGACTTCACGATACAGATTAAACAATCATTACAACACAACATATACTATAAGTCAAACTTAATACTAGTATTACAGATTTTCCATGAAGAAAACTATAAAATTAGAATTAACGTAAAATTTTATCGGTTAAAAATATCATAACAAAATTTGGAACTGATATAGTTCCAAATGTCCTTAAATTAAAAGCATTCTAATTTTTGATATTTTTTATTTTCAAACGCCGGAATTCTTAACACGGGGAAAATGTGTTCCAAAAACTGAATTTTCTTAGAAAAGTGCCTACTGTAACGTTGTTTACCCTGTCATAGTAAGAGAACTTAAGTAAGTATTTAAAAAACATATATGGTTATAAAGGGTGATTCATCGTGAGGATTGATTTTCAATATTCTTTTTTACAGATCACGTGGGACTCATATCAAACTGCTTTGTCATTTTTGTTCAGCAAGTCATCATGGAAAGACTCACACCACAACAGCGTTTCCAAATTGTTCAATTGTAGTACGAAAATCAGCATTCTGTGAGAAATGTTTTTCGTGCGATTCGAGGTGCGCATAATCAATCTACTGAAACCACTATTGCCAACACCATTCGCAAATTTAAGTCCCAGTTTATATTAGTGGTATCAATCGACCGATTAGACCACCTCCAGTACGAAGTTAAGTGAATATAGCAGGTTTATGGGATGGTGGAATCATTGGTCCACATTTCTTAAAAAATTACGAAAACCAGAATGTTACCATCAATGGTAACCGTTATCACACCATGTTAAAAGACTATGTGCTTCCTGAAATTCAACGCATGACCATAGTGAGCTCTGGTTTCAACAAGACGGCGCTAGGAGCCAAACAACGCGTGGAACAATGAACTTGTTGAGAAGTTATTTTGGTGAGCTACCTAGATCGTGCAATATTACACCTTTGGACTACTTTCTCTGAGAATATGTAAAGTCTGAGGCACTTTGACACTTTGAAAGCCAACATTACTCGTGTTATTCGCTAAATACTAGTCGCTATAATCGAATGACTCGACCAAAATTGTACCTCCCGAATGGACTACTCACACGCAGTCATGGGCAACATTTACACGATATTAATTATGCCATAAACTGTTCTTTTGACCGATAATAAAAATGTTAAGTTCACTATCAAATTTATGTGTTTTATTTTACATTATTAATCAAACCTCACGATGAATCACCCATTACAAATGTTGGGCTTTTTGAGGATCGGTGCTTTGCCTTTTTAGAATTTTTTACTCAAATCCATTTTTTTTAAATATTGGCCAAGTTTGGATAGGTCTGGGGGTGTTATATCCACTTAAGTAAGTCACATTTTACTTTACACGCTTTGGCATTAAATCCCCTTTCAGGATTAAAAATAAATTTGGGCCCTCCGTAGGTCCGCCATATCTAAAGAACCGTAAAAAGATCAAGCAAAATTAAAAAAAAATAAATAAATAATCCTAAATATCTATTCAACTAATGGAGACAACGTACATATATAAGCATATTTTCTTGTAGATCTCCTCAAGGGCTATTTATATTTTAAATTTCAGCTCATTCGGATCAAAAATGGATTTTTGACGAGTTTTTTGAAAAATTTGAGACCAGAGGTGACAAACTTTGAAGGCTTAACAAATGAAAATCAACTCAAAAACACCTCAGCACCAGTGATGTGAAATTTTGTAACAATATCTCCAATAGTTCCCGAGACACCGAATTATTTCCAAAAGAAAATGTTTCTAAACCACTGTTTGCCGATTCAAAACGGTTAAAAGACAATGTTGGCTCCAGTTAGCACTAAGCAACAGTTACCGAAATAACTGCAATTACCGTTACCGATATAACCGTAGGCTATTTTATGGGTAACGTTAACCAATCTTGGTGATTACCCTTAATGTAACAAACAAGCATACACTCACGTTTGTTTTCTTGCAGCAACATATGTGATTCTGCATAATTTATAAGAAATTCATTGAGGTGTAAATGTAGAAAAACAGTCAAAGATATTAGAATTTTTTTTTTTTTTTTTTTCATTTTAATTTTCGTTTGCTCCAGCTTTGTTTTAAACAATACTCAGATGTTTAAATGGTATGTTTGCTTGTGTGCAATATTATTTCTTGTCATTCTACCTTTTTTCACTTTTAAGCAATAAAATGAAGAAAAAAATATCTTCTAAATGGTGCTCATATGGGAAAAGTAAAGCAATTTAATAAAATGTTCTAATAATAAAATGCTTAAGATACATTTAGGTTATTTTGCAGGAGTATTTGTTATTTTTTCTTTTCTTTTTTTTTGGATATGGTAGATAATGTGGTTTCGTTTATAACATTGATATGTATACGTACGTATATGTAAGGTATACTGAACTTATTGATCTGGAATAATATTTGGTTTCAATTTTATTGTAAATGCTTTTTACAATCGAAATAAGAGGAATTTTGAGGTGACCACAAAACAACTGTTTAAATAAGATTGTGGGTTGAGTATAAAGAGAAAGATAAAGAAGGAGAATTTTAATGTTGTTTGAAAAAATATAAAGACAGACTGTTTTATAATCGCCCATCCCACATCACTAAAGCTTTCAATTTAAAATTCCGGTAATGCATCCTAAAGATCTACTAGGAAGGAATTTTTGTATAGTATATCAAAAACTGAAACTCTCTCTTATAGTTTAAATTAAACAATAACAAAAAATGACATGTCGGAAATTCCAAAAATAATTGTTCTTGATTTATGCAAAATATAAACTTTTTAAAAATGAATTTGTGCTAAAAGTGTTTTAAAAGAATATAGAATAGCGTCCAAAAGAAATCTATCCAGTTTCATCTTTCACAACTTTTATAAGAGTGTCGTACGCATATTTTTGTTGTATATACAACAGTGAAACGTTTGTTGGAACTGATTCCCTCAAGTCTTCGCAACTCTGAATAAAATGCGACATGCATCGGATAAAAGCTTGTTCGACATCATCAAATACATGTCCTCAATTAATAGCAAAGCCTCGTTGCAAATTTCGTCTTTCAGTAGAAAATTTCGATCTGATATTGGCTAGGAAGCATAATGAGATAATTTTCGAAAACAATGTTCGTATTTAATGAGCATTTGACGAAAGCACAGCATTCCCGTTGAGTTTAATTCTCTAACAATCACAAGCATTGAGACGCTTCACATTGGTTGAGTTTCATAGAACGAGCGGCTAAAAATAGAAGTTATCGAAGGCCAATGAAAGTTGGTACATAGGCATTTTTTATTTGAATTAAGAAAAAAATGTGAAAGTGAAAATTAAATTTTGACCTACGGCATTGCTTTTTGTCACATAGCATTTTTAAACACTCAGAATCATTTGTGTGAAATTTGAAAAATATCCGCCCACTTCCCATACAACTTGTATTGAAAAAGTGGCATAACTCCCTTGATTTTTAATTTATCAACTCAATTTTCACAAAAAATAAATACTATAATTGTAGAATGGACTCCTGAAAATATATACACACAGAAAACAAATTGGTTGGAAAACGGTTACTATTACGAACATTTTATTAAAGAAACCAAAATATTATTACCATTACCAAATATTCATAAATTCAACAGTTTTTCTGTATTTATAGCTGCAAAAACATAGCTATAATCGAATTTTGGTTACTAAAATAGCAACATTAGTTATTGTAATCAATTTGTGTTTGGTTAAAATAAATTCAAAGAAATCGGCAATCACAACCTAATTAAATTCAGCTCTTAGTACTAAATATTGGTTGTTGCAATCATAAACTGTTTTGTATTCAAATAATTTCATGAATTCTATGTTCCCAACCGACAAAAGATTACGTAAACCCAATAATGTAAGTTTGTTTGACTTTTTTCAAAAATAATTAAGTAATAAAACAGAAATAACTTTATATCGGCAATTGTGTACACAAAAAATTAAATGAGTTAAAAAAGAAATGAATATGAATTAGCGCAAGAAAGCGGTAGGTCTTCCTTGGAATTATAAAGGTTAAGTGTGTATTTATATATGTAATTATATTCATGGTTTCATTATGTATTTCAACAGATATTCTGCTTGTAAACAGAATGGAAAATGGTTAACAAATATTGAAATTCTTCATAACATCCTACTGGCATTTCCGATATTTTTTGATGTATTGGTCGTTGGTTTATCGAAACTTATTGACGTTAGTATGGTGTGGAAAGTTACAGGATTATGTGGTATTTGTAGTAGATTGTTGAGAAAGGATGATGGAAATCTTAATGAAACCTAGACAGTGGAGTGATTTAATCCCTGATGAATAACGTATGAAAAATTGGTAAATTTTAATATATTCCTTAAAAATCATTGCTTAACTGATTTGTAAATTCTCCCCAGGAATTCTATAAACTTTGAGCCACGTGAGGATCGATTTGAAAACCTACATCGTTAAGTGGTTACATATGCATTTGTACGTAAGCACATAAATCTGCCTTTAGAAATATATTGTTAAGAGAAATATGCATTAATGCACTTATTGATTAAAGTATTTCATTGTCTCATTTGCCTAGATCAAGAAACTCTAGCCAGGCTGTAATTATAATACCTTATATAGTTTGACTTAATTGCTGATCATGAAGGTCCGAGATGAAGGTAACATAACTTATGATTTATACGATATGCTTCGAAAAATATTCATTCTCTTTATTTTTCTCGTCAGGAATACCACCCGAATATTCTACATAGTACATCAGTCGTTTTAAAAATTACCTCATTTTGCGATCAAATAGTGCTATGTGTCAAGTCAACTAAGTTATGAGTTTGTTGTGTGCCGATGTACATAAAGCTGCTATAAAATCTATATTTAGCTGCCAAATTTTAAAATTCAGCTAAAAGCGGCTTTAGTGATTATCTTAATAGTTTTTATGTGTTCATATATATAGAAATATACTTTTTTTGTAATTGTTTCCCATAAACGTTAATAAAACATGCAGAACTTTAAAAAATAATATTTTTTTACTTGGACTAGCCTAATAAATATATGTTAAATTTGTATGTATTCCAACCGAATAAGTTTTTTTGTAGCAGTTGTGACTATCAATATATTCAGTAACTACAACTGAACTATGTGATAGTACATGCAACCGACAGAATTCGATTGGCGACAAATTCGGTTGTGAACACGAATCTGTTTTCTCTGTGTACCTGATCCGCCCACTTTTACGCCCATCTCCCATAGAAAAAACATGAATAAGTAATTTAAGCATAGTCATTTAATAATTTTTTAACATCATTATCGTATTCCAATTTTTTAGATTTGCTGCTTTGAGCGAAATCTATTTATAAATGGGTCTGAAGACAATAAAATATTATGCATTACGTCTTCATTAGCGGCTACACGTTCAATTCTTCGCGAATGATGTAATCTATAGGTTCTATTGTCTTTATTCCTCGCTTCCTGAGCTTTCTCGGACAGAACCTGATACAAAAATCAATTAAAATGTAAAAAACAAAAATTAAATCTTTGAATAAGGGCCTTTAGATAGAGACATAGAGGCAGAATAGCTTCTTGACTAGTAAAGATGGCAACACCACCATGCATGAACTAAAATTCATGTTTTGTTACTTTATCACTTTATAGCTTTTTACTGTTTTTTTGGAAAGGAGCAGCTAAATTTTTTTTAACTTTTAGCTGAGACTTCAAGCCGTAATTTGACATCTTTCGTTAAACAGCGCTTCACAGCTGAAATTTTGATGCTGTTTATATTTTGTTCTACGAAATTTTTTGTACGACACTTTTTCCAACTTTTTTTAATGCAAATCTCATCTATGACAATTGCCATTTACAAAAATATACAACAAAGTCAAATGATAAGTTTACTGTGACTGTACCAACAGATTGAATATACATTAAATTTGCATGTCATTTTAAACAAACGAATATATATGAACTTCGAGCGTGTGTGTCCAAACAAATAATAAATATATCAGCCTAATATTACGGAATCATAATACTTAGATATCTGACAACAAAATACCAAAAAATTATTCAAATCTCCGAACATGAAAAAAATGAATTTTGGCCACTCTTCAACCAATGTGCGCTTCCTCTATACGTGTCACACAATTGACTATTTATAGAACGCAAATCTTGGAATAATGTTGGGCCACGAACGTTGACTAATAGCAAACGTAAATAGAATGGATGGACTGTGTAAATGCGACCAAATGCGTCGATGGAAAATTAGTAGGGGTAACCCGGAACTAGATTTCTTTGTTTTCGCCGTTGAAATTCTTTCACGATTGGCATATCGGAGTATAACGGCAATTGGACAAATTCATCATTCCGGCATATTTCAGAAAATCTGGTCAATGTTTTAATGGCGGTCGACCAACTCATTGTAACACATTCTCCTCAGTAACGGACACTCTTTGACTATTTTCCAGAGGTACTGCTAACTGAACAACAGTTGGATGTCTTTCATGAATGGCAAATGAAAAAATGCGCCAAATTACTTCATAACTGCAAACAAAGCGGCCCATTTGAGATTGAGTGACATCATCGTTAGAATTCCCCGCACTAACACTGCCGACTTTGCTTACATATTTGCAGACGTATTTGATAAGTGGGTGTGGACAATTTTTCTTTCTGTAAAAAACTTTTGTGGACTATTGTCAACGTTTAAAATAAAATTACCCAAACCGGTCCAGACGTGCTGCAATTTTAGATATATCGAAAAAAGTGGGAGTAGAAGTGTGAGTAAAAGTGGGCGTGGTCAGATTTTCTTTCAGTAAAAACTTTAGTTGGACTATAGCGAACATTTGAAAAAAAAAGTGGAAGTCGGTCCAGCCATTCTCAAGTGATGCAACGAACAACATTTGATGTTTATTTGTATATAGATTTATTTGATATCTGATAGATTATATCTGCCTTACATTTTAAAGCTATTAATAAAATTATACTTATTTCACATTTTATTAATATAACTCCAAAAACCAACCTTCTTCACATAATCATTTAACAACGCCATATCGCATACATAAATCTCATACTATTAAACACTAAAACGACTATGACTAACTCTAATAAAAACTTTTAACTTCCTAAGCTCTTCAAAAAAAAAAAAAAAAAAAAAAAGCATATAAAAGGAAATAAAATTACAAAAGATAAATTTTCTTAATAATGTTATAATAACGCAGCACGTTAGCGCACAAACTTATTGCAAGAAATATAATATAACAGAAATATTCTTTTTAATGAAGTGTATATAATGTGTTTTTTTTTTAGGTTTTAAATTGCGACTACAAACACAATGAATGCATAATGGCAGAGTATCGCAGTAAAATGTCAAACTACAATTTCACTTAATACTTCCTAGAAGACTGTCCTTTTATGTAGGTTTTTATTCTCTCATTGCTAAATCGTAATTTAATAAGTTGGTTGACATTAATGAGCAAAAAAGAAATACATGAGAGATTTCCAAGAAGATGATAGAATGACATAAAACTAAGAGTTTTCTTTTATGTATTTAATGTCACAATAGGATACAAAGTGTTTACAATAAAAATTATAAAGCTGGACATTAAAATATTATGAAAGTATCGCTAAATGAAAAAAGTAAGCCTTTCCCCTTTGAACATAAAGGCTTCAATTTTTTAAATAGCTCATTTTTTTCGTTATGTACAAGGTGGCGCAAAAATAAACTTCCGATGTCTTTTGGCTGTAATTAAAAAAAAAAAAATTAAAAACTTTGATTCTTTTTGTGGATTATTTTAATCTGGTCTTTTAATTTTATTTTAACATCATGTCGAGAATATGATGTCATGTAAATGGCCGCCGCCACAGTTGATTGTCATTTGAGCCCTTTTTATGGCATTTTCCATCACTTTGGCCAAAACATCCGGCGATAGGTCCTCACATTCTTGACGAATATTGTCTTTAAGAGCTGCAAGTGTCTGAGGCTTGCTAACATAAACCCGGGACTTCAAAAAGCCCCACAAAAGAAGTCTGGAGCGGTCAAATCAGGCAATCTTGCTGGCCAGTGCAAATCGCCAAAACGGGAGAGTAGGCGCCCGGGAAATGCATCCTTCAGCATATCGGTTGTGGCACGTGCAGTGTGTGCCGTTGCACCATCCTGTTGGAACCACATGTTTTCCAATCCCAATTCATCAAGTTGCGGCAAAAAGAACTCGTTGATCATTGCTCTGTAGCGCTCACCAAATCATCTTCCTCTTGGTGGTGATTAAGGATGGCTTGAGCGTATGTTAGACGCGATTGGCGGTCAGCAGCTAACAGCTGATGCACCGTCTGGACTTTGTACGGAAACATCTTCAAATCTTGTACCAAAATTCGCTTTAAAGACCGTCGACTGATACCCATTTGCGTGGCACGTCGTCTGGTCGATGTCGACGGCGCTTCCATGACATCCTCGGCTACAGCAGCAATATTCTCTGCAGAACGGCTACTCCGGGGTCTGCCACGCCTTGCAGCATCTCGTGTTGTGCCAGTCTCTTCGAGGCGAGTGGCTAAACGTCGCAGTGTTTCACCAGTAGGCGTTGGACGCTCAGGAAATCTGCGACGAAATTCACGTTGTGCCAAAGTCACCGACCGATTATTGGTCAAATAAATAGTCAGCAATATTCCGCGTTCTGAAGCAGTATAGCGTAACATTGTTTATTAACGTGTATTTCGCATGTGTTTACTACACAAATGTCAAAACAGAACTGACATTAGGGGCCAATCGCATAATTTATAGCATTTTCTGTAGGAGGATTACTTTTGCGCCACCTTGTGGGTACCTCAGAATATTACAATAATAATATCACTTGTATTTGCCTATATTTTTAATCCGATCGCTACAATGCTAACACACACTACATTCATCCAAATGCATTAAACACATTCAAGACAGCGGGCTACCGACTACAACCCGCCTTAAATAGAAAACATTTGTGTATATATGGAAATAATTATTTTCACGTTAACACGGCTATAAGTTCACGACTTATATTTCCTTATTGGATTCCATATTGAAACGAATTTATTTTATTAACGAAATTCTGATTATTTTTACATGAGTTGGAAAATAGTATATTTTAGTACTTTAACAAATGATATATAAAGTCATTTGTTATTTTGTGTAATTTGTTGCTATATTAAAAGGGAAAAATCTATTTCAAATAGTATAAATCGGTCCATTATTTCTCCTAGCCCCCATACAAATTTCATATCGAAATATGCTGCTATGGAATATAAGGAGTGAGATCGAATGAACGAAAAGACCAACGCCAACATTCAGCATTACATGTGGCCATCGAAGTGGTATATTTTAGAGGATTTTATTTTACTTGAATTTATTTTCTAAAACTTAAAGCGAAATGTGGTGCAAATGAAAACCACTTAACTACCACTTCAGCAGCCACAGCGAACTAGTAGCATCATCTCGCGTTAACATTCCATGTAAATTTCAGTATTTATAGAGCCCTTTGTAACAGCTGTTTGACTTCTCTTGCTGCAACTGCATATTGCTTGCCCTGCCAAGAACTTTTTGGGAAAATTTCCTGCATTTGGGTCCTAAACTTTTCTACAACATTCTCTCGAGCATCAGCAACATAAACATATTGCCCCGGAAGCTGCGAAAAATTTTCCATACGTATGTTTCGTTATCCATTATGCAGCAGGTAAATTTTTTGTATAAAATTTGACTTCAATTTCCGTGCTCTGTCCTTGGCCTCAAAATTTTTAGAAGAGTTCCTGTCAGGATCGCTTTCCTACCGGATGTGTTGGGAGCTCTTTTGAAAATTCTTTATATTCATTGGCTTTAGAAACATCATGTGGACCATTCCTTCTACATTAACCATAATAACTAACATGCTTTACAAAGGTAATTTGATAATAAAAAAAAAACAATCAAATAATACTTGGGTTAAAAGTTTTAATGAAAAACGTGTGTTAAGGTTTTTTTCGATCTCAGACCTTATTTATGATTTTATGTATATTCTAGTAACTACATGTCCAATTTTTATAAATATAGTCTTATATTAATCCTGTTTTCTATTGTAATGTATTGTACAATTAGGGCCCTTTCAAGCAGCATGTATTAGAATTGATGTCCTTGATTTTCGTGGTTTGTTCTCATAAAAATAGTTTATAGTGTTGGGAAAAGTATACCAAATATATACTTTTCTTCAACATTTCCTCGTGCATCAGCAACGTATAATTTTTGACCAGGAAATTGCGAAAAATCTGCCAGAACATACGTTTCGTCATCCATATCCAGCAGCAGGTATATTTTTTGTATAACATTTGACTTCAATTTCCGTGCTCTGTTTTTGGCCTCTAAATTTTTACCAGAGTTCCTGTCAGGAACTTTTTGAGACGGTATGTTTTCTAACCTGCATTGGCTTTAATTTTTCGTACCAAATAGTCCGAGTACTGAGCTAAACGGACTGCTTTCCTACCGGATGTGTTGGGATCTCCCTTGAAAATTCTTTATATTTATTGGCTTTAGAAACATCATGTGGAGCACTCATTCTACATGAACGTGGTTTTCTGTCAACGGACAAGTTCTCCCGATACTGCTTAATAACAACGGAATCAGTTTGACAGCAGTCCTTGTTTGGCCAACTTTTTTTGTAGGACAATGTTGGGTTTTGTTGAAAGTATTACATAATTTTAGTACGCACTGTTTTCTTGTCACTCATTTTAATCAGCTTAACAACAAATAAACATAATTGACATTTAAAATAGTAACTAACATACTTTTCAAAGACAACTTGATCAAAAAAAAAAAAAAAAAAAAAAAATCAAATAATACTTGGGTTAAAAGTTGTTACGAAAAACGTGTGTTAAGCTTTTTCGATCTCACTCCTTAAATGTCCATAGAATTGAAGTATCCATACCTAATTCAGCACAATTAAGTTTAGTGCAAAGAGAAATCATGAGACCATTTTTTTTTGGATCGCTCACTGTTTGACCATAGCCCCAGTATAAAGTTCACTTCCGAAAATCTTTTGGATACACATAAATATTTTACATATATCGCTATCAGGTAGAAAATCGACATACATAATCCCCATATATACGAAAGTCGCTGCATCGAATTTTATGAAGATTGGTCCGAGAGACGAAATAACCTACAAAAAAATATATAAAAACGTACTACTGGATTATGTGAATATCGGTTCATAACTGGCAATGGTCGGCCATAATAGGTTATATTTCCCATATAACTAACACATCCGAAAAATATATTAACGCATATAAACATTAATATCGGAAACAAAATGTAACAAAAATAAGTTTCAAGTAGATTTGGTGACTCTGATTTCAGAATTATATATAGCTCCTATACAAGACTCATATATAAGGCTCACGGACAATTTATTAAACGCGAATATTTATCACACATTTGTGATATAAATCATTTCCGTATGCAAAATTGAGTCTGAAGAAGAACATACTTTTGAAGTTTCACTAAACATATTTGTTTACCATTGGTTATACTATTTTTCTTCACTTGTGGTGAATAAGGAAAATGTTGAGCCAATAGGGAAATTTTAACCAATTATTTATATAAATAGAAACTACATGTCGTTCGTATGTAACCAAAGACAGTGGCATAGCTGCGTTAGTGCCGAGAATTCCAACGATGAAGTCACTCAATTATAAATGTTTGCAGTAAGGAAGCAAATTGGCGCATTTTTTCATAAGCCATTCATGAAACTATTGTACCTTACTGAGGAGAATGTATTACGAGTTGATCGACCGCCATCTACAATATTCACCAGATTTTCTGAAAAGTGTTAAAATTATGGCTTTGCCCGAATGCTGTTATAATCCGAAATGCAATTCAGTTCCAGGTATCCCCACTTTTTTCCACCGACGCATTAGGTCGCATTTTCACAGTCCATTAAAGAAACGATGAGTGTTTCCACTTATTTGCGTTTACTATTAGTCAAAGTTCGTGGTCCTACATCATTCCAAGATTTGCGAACTATAAATGGTAAATTGTGTGACACGCATAGAGAAGCGTGTCAACGCTTGCGACGCTTGGAATGCACCCTCGAAAATGCAGTGCTTTCATCAAATGCTCATCAAATATGAACATTGTTTACGATAATTATCTCAACATGTTTCCTGATTTGTAAAGCAAATACAAAGATGCCATGAGTGATGATACTTTGAATCAGATGCGTATTACAACATAAAATCCAAATGTGCAACTGAGCTAGGAAATTTACAAACACTTAAGTTGACATTGAATAAGCAAATCAATGCATATCCAACGTTCAACATTTCCAAAGCAAACTGCTTATTTGGGACGAGTGTACAATGATGTAAAAAAGTCTTTTGAGGCATTAGACAAAACGGTTTAAGATTTATGAAACAAGCAAAACCGGTTTGGTGGTGCGATGATTATTTTGGCATGTGATTTTCCGCAAACATTGCCAGTGATTACACGGTCAACGCCGGCCGATGAACTTAATTCATGTTTAAAGTCGTGCGTTTTGTAAAAACACGTCAAGAAACACAAAGTGAATGTGAGCATGTGTATCTAGCTGCAGAACGATCAATCTGGAGAAGCAAAATTATTAAATTACCTGTCTTTTTCTGCCAGTTCACTGAATCAAAATCCGAAGTCATCCAAAAGGTGTTTCCAAATATTGCATAAAATTACAAAAATCTTGATTGGCTGAGCGAACGTGCTTATTGGCTACGGAATACATAGATGTCGACGAATTGAATTTTAGGATTCAAAGTGAAATTGTTGCCGATTTGATGACTTACAAATAAGATTGATTTTCAGGTAACCAATCAAAATAAATACTTTTTTCAATTGCTTTTCTGTGATATCATAATTTTGTTCATTGAAATCCTCTTTGATACACGGTAAACAAATAATATTGATGGTGTTCCGACACGGGATTAGGCGATATACAACAGACCATGCGATAAGCATGGATTTTCAATGTTAATTCCGCAAACAGGCAATGACAGACCTTGTGATTTGTTAATTTTCATTGCGAATGGCTTGCATTCGTTAAAAGTTAAAAGAAGGTTTTTTACCGCAAGTCGTAACATTATGATTACCTATACGACTTTCACTTAGAGATTGTGAGGCGGTAATCCGCGTAATTCCAGAGATAGTTGATGACATCATCTTGGGAAGTAACGGAATATACTGATTTGTATGTCATCAAATCGATATGTCATACAAATCAGTATATTCCGTTACTTCCCAAGATGATGTAGTCAACTATCCAACCAAGTTTTTAAACTATCTGGAATTACGTGGATACACAAAAATAAATATTACACAGGTCTACGAAGATTTTGATGCCACCGAAGCTAAAACTGATTGTAAGTATATTCAAAACCCTGATTCTAACTATGTACCTTTTCTCAATTCGTGTTTCAGTTTTCGAGAAATTGTAAAGATTTTTCGATTTTCTACCATGAAGGTCTTGGAACACTCCCGTTTAATACTCCAATATTAATCTTTTATCATATCTTCATTCCAGCGACCTAGGTACCTATGTTCCTTCACATTTAAATCTTGATGAAGACGTTCTCCCTGTTCTTCGCCGCACGATCCAAGATTTTTAAGAAACAAGTCTAAATCACTCTGCGCTGCTTCTCAATCATACATTCAATGTATGAGATCTTTGTCTTTCATTAAAAGTTTTATTTGTGGGCCATTAAAAATACAAGCATTTAGTTTGATTTTGTGATTCTCGGTTTAAATTGGGTGCAAAACTCTTATAAAAACATGTCAAAACTTTGTATTTACAATGTACTCTCATGCACTTATTTACTTCACTTGCTTCTTTGAACACAAATGCCTGTCCTATATACTCTTGTATGTATTATCCATTATACATATGTACTGAAACTAATAGTTGCTTTTAGCCGCAAATCTGTGTTTGCCACAAAATAATTGTGGTTCAAAAAGTGTTTTCGTGGTTTCCATTGTAATCACTGGGTAATAACGGTAACATTCTTAAACTTACAAAAACTTTACACATATGCATTTATATGTATGTATGTAAATGTGTATAAATATTTACTGTGTATGAGTAAAACTGAGTAAAACTTTCTCAAGAATTTAGGTCACAATTTCTATTGTTTTGCGAAATTTAAAGTTTACTAAGAGAAAAAAGTTTTGTTAATGATGGCCTTTTGCTTTCTTATGGAGAATTTCAAAATTGTTTCTAAAGCAAAAATGCAGCACACAAATTCCAGGTAGACTAAAATGCCAAGGAGACTAAGGCATATTCAGCTTAGTTAAATTTGTATAAAGAGTTATGATTTAAGGAAATTTAAATAATTTGACTGCAAATAATTTTATAGCAATCAAATGATATTTGAGAGTAATACAATGTTCATGTATTCATCCTTTAATATCAATTTCTTAAGATTTTGCTTTATCTAAGAATTTTCATAACATTTTGCTAATGATTGTCTATGGCACAGTACTGCGTATGAATAATAAAAATTAATTAAATATCAATCATACGTTCGAAACACCTTTTTTCGTTTAAAAAAAAGGTATTCTAAAAAGATTGTTCAATTCAAATTATCAATTTGAATTGAACAATCTGTAACGGTTGCTTGCAATATTCATCATGTTTATCAACATTTCCAACAGACGAAACATTTACTTTCAATACAAACAATGTGGATAACACACAGGTATAAACATTGTTTATAAGTATGACAATATTAACTATGAAGCCACTTCCCAGATTTTTTTCAATATTTTAATGTCAGTTTTATCGATCATTTGAAATTCAGCCCACTTTGTAAATATTATTTAAAGTCGCATTATTAATACAGTCGTCATCATCGACGGACGTTCATGTAAGCCATTTTCATCAAATGGGCGTGACATCTTTACAATGATTGTTGTTCCAATTTCTAATGTTTACAGCAGTATATACTTCCTGAGGGCACAATGTCTGTAGAAGATCTGCTGCAGTAAGTACCAAAGGTCTTACCTCTGATTGATATAACGCTAAAAGGAACATTATATTCGGGATAGTCTTCATCATTTACCATATTCGAAATATATTTCTAACAATTATAGATAAAGTTTCTTTACAAACTCGGTTCCAGGATTCCTCTACAAAAGAAACGGCTTCTTTAAGTGTGATTTTTTGCATCGATTCAAGCAAGTCAACCTCTTTTACAATAATTGTTCCCAAAATACTGTTTTTATAATGAAACTTGGTGATTGTAATATCATTTTGATCCATTGCCTATATCCGATCAGTTTCATTTGAAGACAAGAACATAGATTCTATAGAACGACCCTCGGATTTTAGCTCGGATTCAGGTTTTTCGTTAAACAAATCTGTAACCTTAATGTTAAAATAAAACAGCAAGAATTCCAAGTAAAATCTTTTTATATGTTTACTTAACTCTGGCACAAACCAGTTATGAAACCATTCTATAAAAATGGAAGAAGTTATCCAAGCAGACTTTGAGTTTTTGTAGTTCACGGGACAGATAAAGTTTTTCAAAACTGCGATTTTTAGATTTTCATATTGCTAAAAGTTTTATTCATCCTTTGTTTTTCCATTTTCGCACCTGGAGCGCTTTTCTCCAATGACGTTGCATACGTCTTTTGAGGAATTAGTTTTAATATAAACCGTACTCATCGGCATTATACAAGGATTTACTCACTGGGCAGAAAGTTTGTCAATGCTTATCTCTCCGTATCGCTAGGATAAAAGCCAGGACGATAAAATGTATTACTAATACATTTAAAAATGTTATAATTTTTATTTTTTATTGAACAAATTATTGATTTTGGAACTTTATACTTTTTACGTAACACTCGATACTTTTTTAAATATTGCAGAAATTACCATTTTCAATTTAAGGATAACAACCTTCGCTAACCGAACAAATAACGTAAAATGACTAGGTATTTCAAAATTAAAAATAAATGCTTTAAACATATTGGGAATTCCTAAAAATTAAAAAAAAAAATTTCACTATTTAGAGCCATTAAACTTTCTTCACTATAAAAAATAGAGTTTCCATAAAACCGAAAAATTTCAAAACCGCGGTTTCGGTTTTAAAAAATTTAAAACTACTGCTTTTATTCTAAAAATACGCCAAGAATGATCTACAATACACATTACAATGAATCAATAAACATGAAACTAGAGACATGTTTTCCTGAATTTGTATTAATTTACAAAGGGAGACTTAATAACACTATTTCTTTATTCCAATTGAGGTGGCGAAGCACACGGGCCAGCTAGTACTCCATACTTTTATCAGATATTTGAAAATAAATAAGACTTTGTCACTAAACTTTTGCATTATTTAGCCTGCGAATGGTAGCCTGCTACCAAAATTTAAACAAATCTTAGGATATTTTTACCGATCTGTGTTTAAAGATATTGGATGAATAATTGGATGAAAAATTTTGTTTCTCATTTATAAATTTTGAATTTTTTTAGTGAAAATAGATTAAAAGTGAAAATCGAAGAATAATTGTCGGTTTCGGTTTTAGGCCATGAAAAACAGCGGTTTCGGTTAAAACCGAATTGAAAAGTCTATAAAAAACTGAGCGTTTACATTAGTGTTTAGTTCATTATATTGAATGATCACATTATCGCGAGTTCAATGTATTATTTCTTGCTCAATATTGCGCACAGAAGGATGGAGTTATCTTTAAACATTTCTCTACATTACTGCATCATTTGAGTTTTGAAATTGAGTGGTTGAAAAATATGGTTTTTGACACCAATATCCCTCTGTGTGGCGTATGATTCATAAATATCAAATAGATATCTCTCATACGTTCGAAACAACGAATTTATTGATAAAAAATTGCTTCAATGGCCATTTTTATAAACATTTTAGGTTCTTCGATTCCTTTGAAATTTGACATATAAAAATCATCTCTTTTACTGATTTATAAAAAGTTTTTATTAAAAACCAAACTTGTTACTATGTTATTTTCATAAAAACAGTCTTTATATATATGCCCTTCCTTTAAGATTTTTTTATTTTACCTCTTTTTCTGTTCTTGCTATTTAATTTTAACCTGATTTATAAAGATTTTAATGTATTTAAGAAAAAAAAAAAAATATTGTTATTTAAAAGAACACACAACCAAAAGCTTGTTAAAATTAATTGCAAAAATATGTTTTGTTAAATATTTATATGTACGTAGTAATAGGGTGGTCCTTAACAAAAAAAGTTTGATTTTTCCCAGTCTCACCCCCCATTTTGTTGAATTTTTATACAAAAAACTATTATTATATTAGCCGCAAGCCCGTTGAAGTTCTGCAGTGAATTTACAAGGGAAAAAATAACTTTTTTCGGTATTTGTTAAAATTTATTAACCTATTCGAAGGTATGTCCAAAAAAATTTTTTTTTTTTTTAACGGCAGTTTCAAACTCCATTTTAAAATTTTTAATAACTTTAATATATTTTTACAAAAACTGAAAAAATTGTATTGTTTTCCCATTGTAAATGTAACTCAAGACATCAGCGGACTTACTACACGTCTTAACCCCAACCTATTCACCTAAAATTATATCAGGATAATATTTTACCAAAATTCACCAAACTGAGGGGTGAGAGTGAAAATAATCTACAAAAAAATCCTATATATTGCTAAAGGGCACCCTAATGTAGTATAACTTAAGGCCACCAGTAAGAAAAAGCGAACGCAAAAAGAATCAAAAAAAAAAAAAAAAACAAAATGATTTAAATAGTTTTATGCATAATCTTTTTCTTGTTTCTACAACTTCGGCAAAACTCCTGCCTGTTACAGTCCTCCTTTTCTTTTATGAATTCTAAAGCATTTTTGCGCAAAAAACAACACAGTAAAAACTCAGACAAGAACTAACTAGTTCAGCATAAAACATCTAAACTGTTAAAAAAAAAGCAGGCAAATTAAAAAAACGTCATGTTTTTTTAGAGGATTTATTTTTCTATTACGTTAGTTTTTCTTCAAGACTAGTTTCTTTATTGTTTTTTTATTTTCATTTTTGCTGTTTTTGTTTGTTTGTTTTATTGTTCTATGAATAATAATATTTATGCATTTTTTATGTTCTACCTGAGTATTTCTTTAAATGTGTAATTTTAACAATAGTGTAACACTTTAAATGCCGGAAATGCTGGACAAGTAGCTGTTGTTGTTGTTGTTGGTGCAGAAATCAGCAAAAAAAAAAAATGAAATTTTATCATATACAGGGTGTGTAAGTATTAAAATCATGCACAATTTAAATATCTGTTGCACTTTGTCTACAAAAATATCTGTCCAGTGGTAAATAGCAGTTGTCTTGACATCATTTCCAGAAAGCTCCCAGCTTTGTCATGATGTTTACCACATCTTTATTTAGGCCATCAATCCTACAGACTTATGAATTGATGCAGTAAAAATTGTCCTAATGTTATATTTTAAATATTGTCTCATGATTGCCTGTACGAATTGTAACTAAATCTACACAAAGTTTAGCCTACTAATGTGAATTGATTTTAGTAGCATTAAACATGAAATAATTGAGAGAGCACTCAACAATAATGGTAGATATCAAATAGTATACGAATGGATTCAAAAGGTACTCTTCTAAGTCATGCTGAAATGGGTGTAGCTGTTAATTTATCTAAGGATACTCCAAGAGGACCGAGCTAATGTGCGAGATACTGGCGATCAATAATCTTCAAGAGGAGATGTTGAATCCTCTGAATGCGTTCACAAGGCATCCTCTAAAAATAGATGCAAGTCTAAAAGCAGCGAGGTGCCTGTGTTTTGGGAGCTGTTATCTTGAAAACTCAGGCTACAGCAAATCCATTGCCGATTGTGTGCAAGGGAACTGCCCAACAGAGAGAAGCGAAACACAACAATCACGTGACACTAGCCAGAAGGGAAAGCGAGCCTCCGAGAAATTTATTGTTTCGCTTAGAAAAAAGCCTGCCGAGTCGCTTTCATCCGATGATTTATCATTGATAAATTGCGCAAACACCAGTAGACAATGTATTTGAAGTGAAAAATAAGAAAATAAAAAGTTTGATTTAAAAATGAAGTAGTGAAGACCTTCTCAAGACGGTTTGTGTGTACAAAAATGTCCTCCTCTCTTACGTTGCACAGTGGTTTAGAAACGTTTTTAAATCATAAAAAGATCGAGCAAAATTTAAAAAAATAAATCATTAAACCTAAATATCTCTTCAACCAATAGAGATAACCAACATATGTAAGTGTATTTTTTAAGGACAATTTATATTTTAAATTTCAGCTCATTTGGATCATAAATGTATTTTTAGCGATTTTTTTAAAGAATTTTAGACCCGTGGTGACCAAATTTGAGGGGCCACACACTGACCCCCATAAGCGCTAGGAAGCACATCATATGGAAATGAACTTAAAATCACCTCAGCTCCAACTGTGAGCAATTTTGTAACAATATTCCCGAGATACAAAATTATTTCCAAAAAAAAAGTTTCTAAACCACTGTGGGTTGTTGTTTTCACCTTTTGTTCATAAATTACTATTGTTTGCTTATGGTTTTATTATTTGTTTCCTTTTAATTTTACTATTGTGTTAAATATGGATATTGCTTCACGCCCTTATATGAAAACTGATGAACAATTTCTCGAGTTCATCGATTATATAGACTTCTGAAGACAGCACAATTCGACAGTGTTGCTTATAGGACTTATATTCCAAAGTCGAAACCCCATTTCCGAAAATACATGCCCAATAAGCCGCATAAAAGAGGGATCAAATTGTTCGTACTGTGTGATTCAAAAGGTTTTGCCTACTGTTTTTAAATCTACTATGGGTCCGGTTATAAGTAATATAATTTTAACTGTTACACCGGACATTGGAGCTATCTTTAATGTTTGGAGATTCCTGATTTTGTATCACATCCTGTATTTTAATATCATTTGCACATCGAAGTCGCTGTTAGTCTATTTACGAGCCAGAGGAATTTAAGGTTTGGGCATAAATATATATTTATTGTTGATCACGATATGCTTTTGTGTAAACTGCGAAATGAACAAGGAGCAGAGATGATTTTGCATAGAATACATGACCTCAATCCATGGAGTCGATGTGAATACTGTATTATGGAAGGATAGCAAATATGTCCTCCAGTAATCAACATATGTAGGTATTGAAAGTTTCAGAAGAAGAACCAATCCTAGTGAACTACAAGCAAAGGTTCCTCGGTATGATAGAAAGCAGAAGAAATTCATCAAATTCAACACAAATTAGTCGAGAATACAATGATCGTATGAGTGGAGTAGATCTCATGGATTGTCTCCAGTTTTGATACCATATTTTAGATAAGTCTCCCAATATTATTATAAGGTTGTTGTACCATTTTGTGGAGATGGTTTCTACAAATGCATGCATTTTATGGAAACGTCTGCACGCCGATGAGGCCAATGCTTTCAGCAATGTGTCCGATAATAAGCTGCTTTTACAGCTTCCAGATTTCAGTTATGAATAAGCAGAGATTTAGAGTAGGACAACCATCTTCTCTAAATCTCGTTGAGCTTTTATCACTACAACCTGGCTTATCAGGTGTTGGGAAAAGAGCTGCTCATAAAGTTGATGTTCGGTTCATTGCTGGTGATCATTTTATGGTTTGGTTGGACAGAAAAGCCGGATAAATGTACAAACATTGCAAGAACTGTGATACCCAATTTGTTTGTTCCAAATGCGACCTGGCTTTACGCGTTCAATTCGATCAAAACCGTTTCTGGAACTTCCACCATCACCATTCGTTCAGAATGCTTTTTCTTTCACCTGAAAATTAAAACTTACGGTTCTATTGACTAAATCTACTTGATTTGGAGTTAATTCTGCTGTTCTGCTAGGTTGGTCTTTGCACAATTTAGTGAAGATAAATCATTGGATGAAAGGGAGTCTGTAGGCTTTTTACCAAGCAGATCAATAAATTTCTCTGCGGCTCGACGTCTCAAAAGGCTCTTCTGGCTAGTGTTACGTAACTGGTGTGTTTCGTTTCTTTCTGTTGGGCAGGAGACACAGCAAGGGAATCCGAAGACTTGTTCGCAGTTCCTTCACCGGAAGAGAGAGGTGATGCTTCGTTACCCGAAATCTGGTTCGCACTTGCTCACAATCGGCATTGGGTTTTCTGTAGCCTGAGTTTTCAAGTTAATAGCTCCCAAAACAGATACATTACGATGCTTTTAGACTTGCATCCATTTTTAGAGGATGCCTTGTGAACTCATTCAGAGGCTTCAATATCTCCTCCTGAAGATGATTGATCGCCAGCATCTCGCATATTAGCTCGGCTCGCATCATATAAATAATTACAGTGACCATAATATTGTTGAAAAATTTTGAAATAGTAAACATGTACCACTATATTTTTTTCTGGGTGTATGATACTTCGCCACTCCAAGTGCGTTGAGATGCTAAAGGATTGCATTTAATAGCAGAATGCACAAAGTTGGTGATATGAAGCCCTCTTGGGTGTACCCTTAGATAAATTAACAGCTACACCCATAATTTTTACAATCTTGCGAGTTAGAGGGATAAGTTGTATTTACGGTAATTTTCTTTTCAATTGGAACAAGTAGATTAACGTAAGATTTCCGACAAATGTAACGTGTGTTACTAGTTATTTGTGAGTAATACGTACAACTGTTTTTATGATAATGTTGAGAGCCGTTATGGTTTTCGTGCTGCACTTCCAGAGTACAACTTGAATCTTACCCAATTCCGATTTTAAGAACTCCAGAATTGTTCTTTCATTCTTACTAACCGTAGTATAGAATTATCGTAACTGATTTCAAGAAGACCTACCACCACGGCAAACTAAGAATCGCTTTGATTATTGCTGAATTCAATAATCCTCCGAGTTCTTCTTGGCTTCGTTGTAGTTCAGCCGATTGTAAGAACTCCCAAAAATAATAATCTTATTCACTAAATGTACATGTTATGACGAGATCTAGCCCAGATAATTTGCAATAGCAACAGACAAGTTTATGCATCACCCAGTAAGAATATTCATTCGAGTAGAATTGTTTTCTAAAAGTTGCATACTATACATACATAAACACTGAATAGTGCATGTGTCTGCATAAGATGCGTATGTATGTCAGTAAAATAATATATAAATAAAAATATTTTTTTTTAAGTTTCGTAGCAACTATACAGACAAATGTCATGTCTTTAGTTATATACAGCAATATATGTTCATGTCTAACAATTGCATATGGAAGTGTGAGTTTTCAAACAGACTAGCCATCTGTTTTATACATGTCTGTGTTGTTTTATCAAAACGTCATAAGTCTAAAAATTGTATTTGGAGATACTAACGATTTAGTATAAAATCTATTGTATTGTTAAAAAGTTAATAGTGATAACTTTTGGAAAACCGGCGTATTTGAAAAGAAATTGCATACAAATGTGGCTTGTAAAAAGACGAATCAGAATATGATCTTAACTAGATTTTGACTTAACTCGACTTAAGCTATTGTAATATATTTCCACAGTAATATATAAAATGTATATCCAACAAGTTTTATATCTTTTTTCTTTAAAATTACAAACTCATTCAAACGCATAACTGTGTATATAAGTATATTTAATACACATACATATATATATAGTCCTTTTGTTTACATATATATGCATATGTATCTGTATCTTTAGGTTTATATGTAAGTGTGGCATTAGGCCAATTACAACACCTTTAGCTAGATACTAAAAGAAACTAGAAGCACATACGTAAATAGTAATATATTTTGCTTTTTGAATCTTTTGTTCGGTCGCATCATGAGTACAGTTGTTGGTGTTTCTATTGTTGACGTTGCTGCTTCAGAAAAATTCCATGTTCATCATCATTTCTTGTCACAATATACACTCAGACTGACAAGTGTATTCTATTTAGTTTTTTTTTTAATATTTTATACGTAGAAAAATAACAAGAACTAAAGTATTAAATATACATACATGTTTTGTATGTAGGTAGATATGGGTACAGTTTTATAACAAGCTTTAAATACCTTAGGATAATGTCAGACACTTGAAAGATTTGGGACATAAGATCATGATTTAAGATGTGTTTGTATTGGGTGTATGACTTAAAATGTTTAGCTTATATTTTGAAAAATGTTTATTCAAAGTATTGGACATTGTTTACTATAAACCTTCACCATCTTTCTGTATATGGATTCCGAGCCAAAGGAACTGCTCATCTTTTAAAGCCATGAACGAATTAAACCAAATTAAGGATACTCTGTTCTAAGGTGAGGCGTATACCAGAGAGAGCGTTCTGCATCGATCGAAACAAACAGTATTCGGACGAAGCAAGGTCTGGACTATAAGGTGGATAAAGCAAATCTTCTCAACCACTTTATCCCAATGATCGCTTGAAACAAATCAGTTGCATTCGGTTGATTCTCTGGTTAGATTAAAGCAGCTCATAACAGATAGGACCCTTTTACTCCCACCAAATACAGAGAATTGCCTTAGCGTCATGGATATTTGGCTTTGCTGTCGATTCGGCTGGTTGTCCGGGCTTCACATATGATCTCTTACGTTTCGGGTTATCGTAATGGATCCAGTTTTCATTGCAAGTAATGATTCGGTTCAAAAATTGTTTTCTTTTATAGCGTTCAAGCAGCATTTCGGACATACAGAATCGTCTTTCAAGGTCTCTGAGCTTTAATTCGTATAGTACCAAATTTCCCCGCTTTTGGATGGATCCTGCTGCTTGCAAACGTTTTGAAATTGCTAATTGAGTAGCTCCCAATGATTTTGCAAGCTATTGTTGAGTTTGACTACAATCTTCCTCAAATTAAAGAAGTAATGCAAATTTTCCCGCATATGTCGACTACTTGGAATAAAATTCGACATTTTCGAAGCAAAAAAATACCTTATTGTTGACACTTTTATGTTCAATAACTAAGTGAGAATAAATTACAGATATGTATCATTCAAAATTAGATTTAAGTTATTAAGAACTAAAAGCGCATTCAAAAAATATGTCATCAATTGTTAATCCCGCATTTTTTTCATACACGCAATATCATAAACCACAAAGTACCGACATTAAATAAACTTATTAAAATGGTAAACATATTAAAGCAATCCAATATATCTTTATGTGTAAAGACTGACAACGCAATTGGCCAGTCGGTGGATGGTAGCAGACAAACCTATTCTTCAAGAAATTAAAATACCTCTATTTTTTTAGAAAAGAAGTTGATACATTAAAACTTTCCGCCATAAATATTTGAGTACTATTGAAGCCAGCATCACTTAGAGTAGTGTTTATAAATAACCAGTTTTTCGATTAACCGGAAAGTTTAAGTGACACTGAATGAGCGCTATAAGTAGCTGATTACCAATTTTTTTACACTAAATTGGATGACATGGACACCAACGAGATGTGGTTTAAACAAGACAGTGCTACGTGGAACACAGCTTATAACACAATGGACATTCTGTACGTGGGATTTCAGGGCATGGTCATCTCACGTGGAGGTGATATGAACTGCCCACCGAGATTGTATGATTTATCCCCAATAGATTTTTCCTTGCACGCAGAGTTATATATGTTTATTGTAACCATTCTAACAGTTTTACAAGTTTTTTAACAACATTTTAGTCACAGTAATTATTAATATGATTGCGGTAACGATAATATTGTTAACTTAGGATTCACATGATTGTGTTAATCATATATATGGTTGTAGTAAACAAGTATATGTTTATGATAAGTTCACAATATTATCCTTTAACTGTTGAGGTGGTGGTAAATTTTAACCTTTCTTTACATTTTTTTCAAATACTCTTTTCCATTGCGCTCCATCAATTTAATTCTCTTAGCATCTTCTCATATCGTGATAATTGTTACTCAGTTGTGTTTCAGACCTACACATATCAGGAGCGGAGCTACGCACATGCTGGTGTATAAATTACCACTCGTTAGCATTTACGTAACTTTATCTTTGAAAATATTTTACCACCAAGTCATCACTACCGTAAGTATTTAGTAGAAACAAATTTACCCCACATCAAAATTAACGTAATATTTTCATATAATCATTATTTTGGATATTTGTGCTGTCAACTCTTACGTTATAACAAATGATTATGACGAATGATTTTACCTCATTTGAAAAACGTTAACACAACCAATATCTCCCTTGATTATTACGAGACAATTGGTAACATTTTAGGTCCTGACTCAGTACCTCCGTCTCCGTTAGAGTCGATCCCTGTTGCTCGTAAGTTATGCTACATATGACCGACTAGGCTAAAGCGAAAAACTACACACTTTTGCCTCCAATGTAGTAAGCCAATGTGTATAGCAAACATATATGCATACAATGTGCGAATACAGATTTTGATCAGTAAAAAACCTCCCAAAAGAATGGCCTGCGATTTCTACACCTGATTAATTTTTTTTTATGATCTCTTTTATATCATTAAGTTTATACATTTGGCTGTAAAAAAATGTTCTTTAAGTTTTTGATTTTCTTTATATTTATATATTTTTTTTAAAGTGTTTTTTTAATACTAAAAAAATGTTTGTGAAGTAAAGTAACAGTTTTGTTTAAAGAAATAAAAATATTTGTTGTTTTCTTTATTTTTTGTAATTAAAAATGTAGTAGCTTATTTTTCAAAAGCAAATAATTATAAAAAAAATTATTTTTTACAAAATTTTTTTTAGTAAAATTAAGAGGGGTAAAATTTACCACCACGTCATTAACTATGTCCCAAAATTTCATTTCGGCAGTTAAAGGTTATGGTTACCACAAACATATAAATAATTACTGTGACTATAGTATTGCTGAAAAACTTGTAAAAATGTTAGAATGGTTACAGTAAACATATATAACTATATTTTTTCTATGGGTGTATGGTACTTTCTTAACCCATTTTGCTCGCTCTTTATTCGAGAGAACTTTTCTCATTTTTTATGTTTTTTTATTTCTTCAATGAAACTGCAATAATATTGTGTTTCTTGATTGAATTTACATTCATATGGTTGCTAGTTGATTCTTTTTCAAGAAACCCCTGATATAAGGACTGAGATCGTAAAATTCTTAACACACGTTTTTCATTAACCCAAGAATTATTTGATTTTTTTTAATAAGTTGCCTTTGTAAAGCATGTCGTTTATTATGTTTAATGTCAATTATGTTCATTTGTTGTTAATCTGCTTAAAATGAGTGACCAGAAAAAAGTGCGTACTAAAATTATTAAATATTTTCAACAAAACCCAACAGGCTCCCACAAAAAGTTGGCCAAACAATCAAAGGTCTACTATCAAACTTTCTCCAATGTTATTAAACAGTACCGGGAGAACTTGTCCGTTGAAAGAAAACCTGGTTCTGGTAGAAGGAGTAGTTCACATGATGTTTCTGAAGCCAAAAAATAGAAAGCATTTTCAAAAGAGCTCCCAACACCTCCGGTATGAAAGCAGCCCGGTTAGGTCAGTACTCAGACTATTTGGTACGAAAAGTTAAATTCAATGAAGGTTTAAAAGCATACAAGGACCAAAAAGTTCCTGACAGGAACTCTGTTAACCATTTAGAGGCCAAAGACAGAGCACGAAAATTAAGTCAAATTTTATACAAAAAATATACCTGCTGCATAATGGATGACGAAATGTACGTATGCAACATTTTTCGCAGCTTCTGGGTAAACTTTTTTATGTTGCATATGCTCAAGGGAATGTTGAGGAAAGTTTAGAACCCAAAAGCACACAAACTTTCCCAAAAATTCTTGGTATGGCAAGCAATATGCAGTTGCGGCAAAAAAGCCAAACATTTAATGAATGTTTACAAAAAAAGGATTTTTGCAGTCATAAGACTTCTTAATGTGTCCACTTATTTTTGGCCTGATTTGGCATCTGTCACTGTGGTAAGAAAGGTATTGAGTGGTTCAAGAACAATAATGTGGTATTTGTACCAAGAGAGGCAATTCCTCCAAACTGCCTGGAGCTGAGTCCAGTGATGAGATATTGGGCTCTTGTTAAAAGAGAATTGAAGAGTACAAAAAAGGTGTCCAAAAGTTTGGTAGATTTTAAACGGAGATGGACAACCTGTTGGAACAATGTGACATAAAGCACTATAAAAACCATAATGGAAGGGTTTTCAAAAAAGGTTCAAAACATCATCATTAGTGATCAGAACTATAAAAATATTCTTTTTTTTTGTAAATTGTAACAATAATTTCAATCAAATAAGAAAAGTTCCAAAACTGTAAGTTTAGTGGTTTCATTTTTATTAACATATATGTATGTTAAACATTTTTCGATCTCAGTCCTTAGAGCCGATACAGGATATTGAGCTCAATATATTGGAGAAGCCAACCAATTTACCTCGAAGTAATATATGCTTTCCACTAGTTGTTGGTATTTTGTTTTGGATATGGCATACTAAGCTTTCTGTGCAGCCAACCACAGATCGTCCATATTTTTATAATTTTGTTTCTGTTATATTAACCTTTACTTCTTTCATTTTCGTTTTTAGGAGGTAAATGGGAACCAGTATACCAACATTTGTAAAGAAATATAAACGATTTAAGGTAATGGAACAAGATGGGTTAAGTCGCAGGTCTATGCGAATAAGCTACAAGCCATAGCGGCCCTCAAAGCCAGTCAAATTTAGCGTGATTCGTGCGACAGATTTACGGAAAATACATTTTGGATGTGCGCCACTCAGCGGCGGTCTATTATATTATGTTATTTTCATATATAATGATATCGAAAGGCCTTTAAAACGAAGATATTCGTTCCATGATATCTAACATACACTTTTTTTTATTTAAATTTAAAGATAGGAAGCACTTAATGAAAGACCCTTTATTTTTAGGTTTTACGATAAATATTTCAATATTTTAAAAAAAGAATGACAAACTCTATATACCCTCCATCGTTTTGGAGGTGTGTATAAAAATAGATATAAATGTTTCTTATTTACTCTATACAAACTTTGTTCATATAGAAAAATTCTTATTTGATTACCCATTAAAAATAAAGTTTCTTGGGTATTAAATTACCCAGTACAGTCTAAGTTAGTCAATATTTGTAACAAAATATTCAAATTCACTTATGCAATCTAATTTAAAAGATAACCTTAAGAAATACAAGGTCAAGGTTAAACTAGTTTCTTTTAGAAACATGTCATTTTAAAATGAATAGAAACAAATAATGAAAAAAAAGCTAAGAAAATGCGACACGTTTTAAGAATTTTTCTTATACATAAACATGTATTTGTGTCTTTTAATGCATACCTCTCGCATTTGCCATGCTATGAGTGTGTAGTTGTACTTAATGTTTTGTTATTTCTTTTTTTTTTTTTGTAAGAAAAATACATATTATTTTTTTGTTTATTGCTCAAAATCATCTGTTTTGTTTTTAAATTCTCTGCAGACATCTTACCTTAACCTTTTTGCCATTTTGCCTAAGTATTAACTCAACTTTTTGACTTCTCTCGAGGCACATCATCAGTTGTTTTTAAGCCCGTTGACGATTGATACACTGTGGGTTTGTGGGTGGGTGTGTGTGTATGTGTGTGTTCCATTGTCTTGTTATTTTAATGGCAACAAAAATAAATTGTTTGTAAAGGTTAAAAAGAAATAAAATGAATTGTTTATTTTCATTTATTTATCAAATATTATTCTGTGCATTCTTTGTTAAACAAAGCAAAATAAAACAAATAATACAAATGGGTATAAAGAAAAAGAAAAAGTTAAACAACGATCCAATCTATCTATACTTACTTAAATAGCTGTAGTTCTCAAGTTGCAGGGATTAAAATGTCTACGTCTAGTTTGACATGGCCTTAGTAGTCGAAATGGTGTCTCCTTAGAAAACTGTTTAAGAACTGCTAAATATTTATTTAACTAACTGTCGCAAAGAGGTTACACGTGCATTAAAAGCAAGACAAAAGTAGTAGGGAAATTATCGATTCTTGATTATCCTTTGATACAAAATTTGTAAACATTTTTTTATAAAAATTTAACTATTTTTGGGAAAAATGGATAGAAGAAACTTTTTTTGTGATATCTTTAGCTGGCTATTATATAGAGAAGATGCAAACATTTTCGACAAATTATCATACCTTACGACTTCCAAATTTGTTGAAATTAAAAATACAAGTTTTCTGTGGTAATACGAAATTTAAATATCCTTAAAATTTTTAAATTTGGTGTGGCTAGGATTCCACGGAGGTTCAAAATTCAAATTTTCTGTAAAAATATTGTAAATTTGCGCAGATTCAATTGTATGCAATTTCGAAACTCATATCCAAGTTATGCAATATAATATTGGTGTCGTAGTAATGGCAATGTACCCTAATTTCAATATATTTTCCTAAATATAATGTTATGGTCTAAAAGTCTACTGTTTAATAGTGTTGTTTTTGTAGTCGGCAGAGTTTGCCGTTGACTCCTCTAAGCATTTTCCGTTCTTACCTTGGTAAGGGCGGAGACTTTGAGACTTTCTCAAATAAAAACAAAACAGTTGTTGCAGTCATACCTAACTCAAATAATAACTTGTTCGACATCATGAAGCACATGCCGCAAACTCGGATTTGATGTTCTAATTCGAATCTGATGCAAAATATCATCACACATGGCATCTTTGTATCTGCTCCACAAACAGTCGGTTTGGATGGGAAGCATGATGAGATAATTATCGAAAACAATGTTTTTATTTGATGAGCATTTGAGGAAAGCACAGCACACAGTGGGGGATCTGAAAAAAAAAGTGGAAATAAATCTGTAACTTCTAAACGATTAGCTCGATTTTAATAAAATTTCCCATGGCTATAGAGGAGGTGTTGATAAGTTTAAGTTTTGAATTTAGGCTTTAACAACCAATTTGGGCTTTACAATGCCCCAAAGTGGGGCACCTCGGGTATATCAAAAATTAAAAATGATGCCAAATTATTTGAAAGATTTTTATATATATCGAATGTACTAGACGAGATCTACAAAAAACATTGCTTTAGCCATATATTATCTCTTATAGTTTACGAGTTATTCGCATTTAAAAAGTTAAATTTTATTTTTTTTGCCTACCTTGGTCTGCTATTTTGCTAATAACGGATCCAATTCATTCCCGATTTTCTTGAAGTGCCTTTTTTAGAATTAACAACAAATTTATTAATAATCTTAAGAAAGAAAGAATCCATAAATTTGACTAGTGGAAAAGAAAAGATATACATATTATATATCAACGTGTAGGAAATTATGTCCTATTTTCAAAAATATAAACAATTTTTAAAAATTAAAAAAATGATAGAAGACTTTTTTCAAAAATATGGAAATAAAAAATGGTAGCTGATTTTTCTGGAAAATTTCAATATTTAAAATGCAATAAAAATTTTGTTTATGCATCGTTTTTAATGAAACTTTAGACTTATATAGAAACTTTTGATCGAAATACAAAAGTGAAAAAGAAATAAGTGAATTGTTTTTGACAATCCCACAATTCCCAAAAAACTTTTCAAAAATCCCAAAATTGGGATTTTTTGGATTGTTTGTTCTATTGAAGGCACCAAGCTCGAGGCTATGAAATCCCTTTGCATAGTATTGAAGAATAGATTGGGACATACAAATCAGGTCTTAATTTTTTGAAAGCAGCTATGCGATTTTAGAATATGTTGTCTAAAGTTGAAATTTTCATAAAAAATAGGTCTACTTCGGAAGGCTCTGGACCACGCAATAATACAAATTTTGATATTAGTTTGCTTTTATAGTATTTCCCGAAACGTTACCTTTCAGAAAAATATAAACACATTATTTATCTTTTCTCATTTTCTGTATAATTTAAAATTAATGTAGTTACTTTTTTCGAAAAAAAATGGCGGAAAAACGACTTTTTTATTTTTATCAAGTTTGAATGCACATAACTTTTGACTCAGTAAATATTTTTTAACATTTCTTTCTTAAGATTATTAATAAATTTGTTGTTAATTCTAAAAAAGACATTTCAAGAAAATCGGGAATGAATTGGATCCGTTATTAGCAAAATAGCAGACCAAGGTAGGCAAAAAAAATAAAATTTAACTTTTTAAATGCGAATAACTCGTAAACTATAAGAGATAATATATGGCTAAAGCAATGTTTTTTGTAGATCTCGTCTAGTACATTCGATATATATAAAAATCTTTCAAATCGGATCGCAAACAATAATTTGGCATCATTTTTAATTTTTGATATACCCGAGGTGCCCCACTTTGGGGCATTGTAGCTCCGCCCCTCCTTGGTTGTTATAGCCCAAATTCAAAACTTAAACTTATCAACACCTCCTCTATAGCCATGGGAAATTTTATTAAAATCGAGCTATTCGTTTAGAAGTTACAGATTTATTTCCACTTTTTTTTTCAGATCCCCCACTGTGCAGCATATCCGAGTAAGAATTTCCATTTTTTTTTTTTTTTTTCTTAAAAATTTATTTGCAATCTATTTTACAATAATAATAAACAAATTCTCTTAAATATATTAAATTACATTTGTGAGTGTACCATTGCCAAAATCAACTCGATCAAAAAAGTTTTTTCCGTTTCACCAGAAGCGTCCAAACAAAATCATTCCTGCACCATCTTCCACCACCATAGTATCGTACGCATATTTTTGTTGCCGATTGAACAGTAGAACGTTTGTTCGAACTGATTCCCTCAAGGCATCACGATCATACAGTTTTTCGCGTCGCAACTCTTAATTAAATGCGTCGTACATCGAATTATACCTTGTTCGACATCATCAATCACATGTCCTCAATTAATACCAAAGCCTCGTTGTAAATTTCCTCGTTTAGTTGCAAACTTGGATTGGATGAGATGGTATTTCGCATCAGATTCAAAATGTATTTACTCCACAAACCAGTCGGTTTGTATGAGAAGCATGTTGAGATAATGAAACAAGGTTCGTATTTGATGAACATTTGACGAAAGCACAACATGTCCGAGGTTGTATTCCCAATAGGTGTCATTTTCTTACAATATCTAAGTAGGCGTTGAAGCTCGTCTCTATACGTGTCACACAACTCACCATTCATAGATCGCAAACCTTGGAATGATGTTGGGCCACGAAAGTTTACTAATAGCAAACCCAAATAGAAACACTCATCGTTTCTTGGAGGACTATGTAAGTGGAACTAGATTTCCTTGGTTCCGCCGTTGAAATTTCTTTGACGATTGATATATTATATCTTAATCATTTCGGAGTATAGCTGCGTTCGGGCAAATTCTTCATTCGGGCACATTTCAAGAAATCTGTAATACATTCTCCTCAGTACAACTAAATGAACAACAGTTGGTCAGTTTTTCATGAATGTAAAATGAAAAAAATGCGCCAAATTACTTCGTTACTGCTAACATAGCGGCCCATTTGAAATTGAGTGACTTCAACGTTGGAATTGTCTGCACTTACTCCAATCACAGCCATGTCACTGCCTTTGGTCACATATTTGCAGTTGTGTTTGATGGCATTTACGGAATGGCAAGATTCGACGTGGATATGTTCTTCGAATGTTTTGGAGAGTAGTGTAAAAATACCCGACAATTTAACCCGGAGTATTAGTGGGCGTGGACAATTTTTCTTTCTGTAAGAAACTTTTGTGGACTATTGCGAACATTAACAAAAAAATTAGTCAAATCGGTCCAGTCGTTCTTTCTACTTACTTTTGTGAGGATCCGTCCACAAAACTGTGAGTAATTTTTTAAAAGACAAAAAAAAAAGACCATTTTTGCCCAAAGTCATGCACTTTTTTATGGGCCCTTGGTGTCATTTTTGCAAAAAAGTGATAATTTTCTCGGGCTCATCTTGCAAACCGTTCGGAATTTTGATCTCTGAGGCAAAGTTGTAGCACTTGTCATAAAGAACAAAAATTGTTCTTTATCGCAAAAAACTTGAAAAAAATAGATTTTGTTACCTTTTTCCCCCTGTTCAGATGCACACGTAGCAAACGGTTCAGAATTCAAGAAAACAATCGCTTGCAAAAATGTACCTCAATAAACAACTTTTAAGAACATATGTACTTCCTAAGGATGATTCTTAACACCGTTTAGGTAGCGCTTCAAGATCAAAATCGAAAAAACTTGAAAAAATCGATTTTTTTTTTTACTTTTTTTCCCCTGTTCAGGTCCATAGATAGCAAACCATTCAAAAGTCAAAGAAACAAACCACTACAAAAATGTACTTAAGATCTCGATAAACAACTTACATGATCTCGCACCGAACAACAAACAACTTACATGATCAGCACAGACAAATTAGTAAGCTCAGCACACGCATCAAGGGACGGAGCACACAATATAAAAGAGACACGATGCTCACATCAACGGTAAATTTTATGGAGAAAGTGCTACAGCATAATTCGCACACAACATTAGCAACTGACAATGTCAATATGCAGCGTGAAAAAATGTATTTGTTTTGCTACGTTTGCGGTCATCAAATCAGAAAAAAAAGTTCTACAAGATTTCAAAAGGAAAAATTTGTTTAACTACTGAAATCAATAGAGCATATAAGTTGTTTTTCGACGAAGTAGACATTTTTTTTATATCGAATTTGATTGTTTTGTGCCTATATATACCGCTGTTAGTAACAAAAACCTAAGGTTACTATTATTTAAATTAAAAATATAATTTTTTTCGCTTTATTTTAGACCTTGTTTCTGTGACAAATAAAATTGCACTAAAAAGTCCTTCTTATATTCAGGGCTATTGTCTGCCAGGTAAAAATTAAAAAAAAAACACACACAAAACAACATTTCATTTATCACAATGTGCATCATTAATTTGTAAAAGTAAAATTAAGGTTTTTCTTTTGTACAAATAAACAAACAAACAGAAATTCTTTTGATTTCATTCTTTTGTCACTGTTTTATTATATTTTTTTATATTTAAAGTATTTTTTTTTTGAGAGAATTTTACAATCATTAAAACTGTGTATTTATTGAAAAAAAATATTGTTTGTTGCTCAATACAATACATCGTGAAATTGAATTGTGCTATACTGCATTTAGCCTTGAAATAAATTTAAAGTTTTAATTTAAAATAAAACAGGCATGAAATAAAAAGTATTATGTATAACTTTCATGCTTACTGGCAATTTATAACAAACAAATAAAAAGCAAACAGCACAAAAAAAAAGCTACACAACAACAACATTTCGCAAAGAAACATTATTTGCGAAAAATAAAGTTTATTTGTAAAAAAAAAGAACAACAATAAAGGCTTAAACATGAGAGCAAAACTACCATACTGATGCTGTTAGTTATTACTAGTGATTGGCCCATATTAGCACGCTATAACAGTGGGTCTTTTACGACAGCATTTTAAACAAAAATAAATCGAGATATTGTTAGGTCGTTTATGACGAAAACTTTACTTTAGCAAAGAAAAACTTACTAGCTATCATAATAATGAAGTGTATTTGACTTTTTTCAATATACTTTACCAAATCGCCATGCAAAGACTTACAGTAAAACAACGTTTACGAATTGTGAAAATTTATTTCCAAAATTCGCGCTCTGATAGCCAAACTTATAGAGCAATTTTATCGTCAAATTATCTTTTGCGATGAGGCTCATTTCTAGCTTAACGGGTATGTAGAGAAGCAGAGTTGACATTTAAGAGAGAGCACGATCCTCATGAGACTCTTGGCACTTCATTACATCCCGAAAAAATCACAGTTTGGTACGAGTTACATGCCGAAGACGTCATCGGCCCTTTTGTCTTTAAATCCGAAACCGCTACCAACATTACCATGAATGGCGAACGCTACAAGCAAATGATTCGTGATTTCTTTTATTCCTAATGTCATTGCAAATCATGTGAAGTAGAAATGGTTCCAACAAGATGGCGCAAGATGGCATAAGCGCGTGAAACCATCACTTTGTTGAGCCAAACGTTTGGAAATTGACCACCTGGTTCGTGTGATATGACACCTTTGTTGGACTACTTTTTCCTGGACTACGTCCTGTCTCTGCTCTATGCTGATAAATCAGCAACAATTGATCTATTAGAAGCCAACATTCAAAACAATATTGACGAAATAAGGTCGGGCATGCTCAAAGAAGTGGTGTAACATTGGATGGCGACATGATGGCTTTTATAAGGCAAAGTCGAGGAGCCCATATGCCAGAAACTATTTTTAAACATTAAATACCATGAAATTTGTCAGCTAAGGAAGCTTTAAATTGCATTGGATTTGTAGTGTATAATTTAAAAAAAAGTTCTATGCCTCTAAAAAACACCCACTATAAAGAGTTATAATGAAAAGCAAAAAAAATGGATGTAAGTTGAGGCGAGGCATCCACAAAAATGCTGCCATAAACTATGAGCAAAATAAAAGTTTTACCAAAAGTTAGAGTTTTTTATTTTCACTGTTTATAGTTGCCTTCAACAAATAAAGCGTTATTTTTGAAATTATAGCGTATTGTACTAAACAAATTATAAAAATAATCAAAAATTTAAGAATTTTCCTACCATGAAGGGTCATTTCTTGGTAGGGAATCAGCGGGTCAAAAGTCGGAAATTTAACAAACTAAAAACATAAAATGTTCAGGAAAATTTGGGTAATGGAAATCCTGGAAACTCTCTAAGCTTTAGACGTCCGGTATTTTTAAAAAAGTACACTTCACTAGGTAAACCCACTTTCCTGTGTTAAAGGTAGGCTTGCAATAGAGCCTTGGCTGAGCTTGTCAACGCTTGTCAAGTTTTAAGCAGAAACAGAAACTGTCAAGCTAAAACTTATTTTTTTAATTTTAATTTTTAATTTTGCAGCCAATTATTTCTTTTCGAAACTGTTACTTCAAAACAATGTAATAAAGGCATTACAAAGATTTTATGGAACGCTTCTGGACTAGTTATTTGCTCAATAATTTTTGTTTGAAATTGTTGGTTTCGGAACTAGTTTTTGGTCCAACATTATCAGGCTTGGAACAAGTTTTGAGAATCAGTTTAGGAACATATATTTCTTTGATTCCATTATAAAAAAAGTTTTTGAATATTTATATTTACTAAATAAATACTCGCTTATGGTTTCTTGAATTCAATAAGGAGTTCTTTCATTCATTTTCATTCATTATGACATCCTACATTGATACAATCCATGATAAATATGTCTTAAAATAACTTTAGCTACAAAATATTGTACCACGAATGAGACCTAGAAATTGTTTCTACATTATTGGGTTTTTACAATATTATTGACAAAGTTCTGCTTTAAATTTAAATTCAATTCGACTTTAAGACGCGCAAAAGAATTTCGCAAATTTTCTCTTTAAAAAAACTAAATTTTTTTCGCAAATATCGAATCAAACTTTAGAAGATAAAATTGAATTTAATGTAGAATTAGTTTAGCTGTATGGTAAAGTTATATTAATGTAGAAAACAAATAATTTTACGACCAATACAATAATATTATGTTTGCGGTCGATGAATTTGCATCTCATAGATCTATCGCCTGTTATCGGAGAACAGAAGATTTATATGATCCTTCCATTTAGATTTCTGTACCGATATATCAAAAACGGCTTCGCTGTTGTTGTTATATAGTGCCTTCGGGACAGATTTTTTTGCAACGCGAATTACCATTAAAATTTTATTGTTTAATGCGTAGTCTATGGCGTAGTTTTAGTTTCTATGCTTGCGACGTTCTTTAATTAGTTCTAATATTTCCTTTGTCATCCATTCCCAGGTTAGTGTCTGCGATTGATTTTAGTGTGGTTTTTATAGTGCTACATATGCTTTCACTATCTTCTCCTTCAATTTTATTAAATTCTTGACTTATTTTAGTTCTAACAGCAAGACTACTGTAAGGAACCTACGGTTACTCCGGATGTGATGCTGGGGTAGTGCTCAGTCTAGTCCAGGGTCCTTTGCATAAAATTAAAATGCTTTTCTCGCTTCTTTCACATTCACATTTTTTTATTTATTTAGCTTAATTATATTTATTGAGCCACAAATGCAAATTGAAAGCTTCTTTATTGAGAACAATTTGCTATTGCTCTGTTTATTATCGGGAGACACGTTCCGGTTCCCTACAACTCCTGCCCACTAGTTCATTTTCTTATAATATTCTAGGATGTAATCCTAGAATCTACTCTTGTTATTAATTTTTCCTGAGCCAGTGCCCTATTCTTCTCCCTCAAAGGCTGTAAATCTCTTTTGGGTTAGGTAGGATGCAATCCGCCTCGTTAGCTGATTGTAAACCAGCACCCTGTGCTTACTATACAAGGATCGGTGTAACCAAATCCAATTTATTTACCCAATTTATTTCCATAGCACTGCTCTGTAACTTGTTTAATTTATCTTTTTTTTATCTTACCGGTTTGTCACACGTCTTACTCGTTCACTTGCACTACACAAAAGAGATCGATTGCTCTGTTAAGTATTATTGTTTTCTACAACTATTGTAGCTACTACAGTACAATATGTTTAAACCGATAGCGGTTGTTGCTAAAATCATCTCAATTGTTGAATCCTCATCAACTGTTTGTTTGTTGTTTATCTTTGTGTGTGGTACTGTGTTTGTGATGCTTGTGTGTGTTATATTGCTGGTTGACATTGAGTTTGTTGTATTCTTGTCTAATTCCTTCTTTGTCTTGTGTCCTCTTCAATATGGCTGAATATCATCTCTCGTGACTCTCTCTTGACTCTCTCTTGACTAACTCTTCTGATACACTCTGTTAACTCCCCTCTTCTGACACCATCGATATTGACTTCTCTCTGCTGTTGATACTCTGCTATATACACTCTCTGTTGTTGCCAGTGTTGACCCACCACCTGCCCCTGACTGTAGGGCTGGTTCGACCTCCTGTACACCATCGTCCTCCGGTTATCCACATCCACTATGATGGATGTCATCCATCATCAGACCAATAAAACGAGTAATGCTTTCATTATTTGACTTTTACTAAGTTGTGTTTGTAAAAATTAATTTAGTTGGGTCTAAATTCCAAAAATTAAATCCTTACACTACTGGTGCCTTTAATACTTTACACAATTACACAAACTGATTTAGTTTGTTTTTAATGAAGTAAAATTTACATTTTCCTAATACGAATACATTTTAAGTTTGTTCAAAATCAAGATATTTGTTCAAAATCAAGCTAGTTTTTCCCGAATGTCAAGATAATTCAATAAACCGATTTCATTATATGTAGGAAAACATATCATACTAGTGACTTTTGTGCATTCGTGAGAAGTTTACAGGAAAAAAGGCTATGATTTAGATGAAATTTTTACCATTGATTCAACAATACTCATACCAAAATTCAAGTGTAAGTACCTTTAAGCTTATTTGCTTATTTCCAGAGATTCCTGATATTTTCTAAAGACTTGGAAATTCTGCATACTATAATAAAAATAGCACTTCATATCATAATGGAGTCAGAGTTTTTAATTTCGCTTATCTTGCTTAGATACCCCCTTGTACTGATAGGATTATAAATTTGTTTAAATATGTGAATAAATACTTCTTATAATCACCATAACACAATAAATTAGTTTATTCCTAATTTTCATGTTGTTACGTTAAAAATAAATATTTTGGAACCTATTAACGCCGAAGTGGGTATAAAAATTCCCAGATGATACAGGATCAGTTGTAATAGATAAAAATAAAATATCCATATCAATATGAATACCTTAAATAATACGTAATTTGTGGTCAGGCGTTAATGGGTTAAATTGTGAAGAACCCGTTTTAAATTTGGATAAATTTTTTATGTCGGAATAATCTTTAATATTTGTTTACATTATTTTCCAGGAGCTAAGATTTTTATATACCTAGTGCTATCATGAATTCTGGTACAATTATTATCTCCCCAACTGAAAGAAATATACTAACAGAGCCTGTGCCTCGTAATAACGGCAAGCATCAGAGGTGATTCCTAGACTTCATCTTGCTTCAGTGATGGTGTAGTGGGGAGTCACATATGATGGGATAATACAAATCATAAGCAATTATGTACTAATCCAACATTTTGTTAAGAATCCACTAAACACCACATTGTTTAAAAATTAAAGATTAACCTTTCAATAGGATACTTCTACAGAACAAAAATCAGTTTATTTTTATTTCTTACTGTTTGCAACATTACGTATGATTAATATATCAACGTATTTAATTAAATAATACTCATACAATTTTGCTTGGCTAAACTTAAAGTACAACTGGAATTGGGAAAAAAATTTTAGTTGTACCAAAAATGATGTGTGTGTACAAATGTTAATTTGTTTTATAAATATTTCATTGCAGTTTTCAGCGTACTCAGACCACTATGCTTTGCACTCTTCCATATATTTGTATGTGTTAAACAGATAAATTATAGACGATTAAGAACTTTTTTTCTTCAATGTGCAAAATATGTTTTTATTGGCGTGATGTGCAGTATTGCTGCCAAAAAAAAAATTTATATAAGAAAAAAGCCTTTAATAGTAGCAGCAAGGCTTAATGTGATTTCGTGTTTTTAAAAGTTAAAGAATTTTAAAATTTAATAAAAAGTAAAATATTATTATAAAAGCTCCATAAATAAGTCCACTAGCAAACTCATACATTTTAAATCAATATAAAACATTTAAAAATACCTGTTAAATATTTCAAAATTATTTACAATATATAACAACTTTTTAATGCTCTTTAGAAAAGTTTAAAAAAATGTCGATGCAATAATATTTGGTATAAATATTTTCCATGGTCATAATTTAAAGTCTTTTTTTAAATACATTTCATATAAAATATGTATATATAAAACACGTCAAGAAACTCAAATTGACTGTGAACATGCATATCGTCCTGCAGAACGATCAATCTGAAGAAGTATTTTCCAAACAATTGCTGGATATTGGTAACGGTAAAATCCCTGCATTCTATTTCCAGACGCTTTCAGTCGGTTCATCGAATCAAAATCCGAACTCATCGAAAAGGTGTTTCCAAACATTGCACAAAATTGCAAAAAACATGATTGGTTGAGCTAAGTTGATATATTGGGTGCGTAAAAAATTGATGTCGACGAATTGATATCGTCAATTATCCAACCGAGTTTTTAAACTCGCTGGAATTAACCGGATTACCGCATCACAATCTCAAACTGAAAGTCGGATGGGTAATCATAATGTTACGAAACATAAACCAACCACGTTTTTGTAATGGCACCCGACTTGCGGTAAGAAACTTAAGGAATGTACAAAGGAGTATACGTTTTGATACCACGAATCCCAATGGCATCTACCGACATGCCATTCGATTTTAATCGGTATTGCTTGAATTCGCAATGACAATTAACAAATCCCAAAAACGGTCATTGCGTATTTTTGGCATTAACGAAATTATGATAACATACCAAAGCATTCGAAAAACTATTTTCACACATTTCAAACAGCTTCTCAAAAATCGAACACAATTTTTTTTTTCCTAATTTGGACAGGACAACATCAGTCGGCTCAGAAAGAGTTTAATAAATATATAACTGAAGTGTTTGGATAATTCATCGAAAAATTCTGATGTAGATCGACATAATTTAGGGAAATCTTTAGAAAATGGTAGATATCTTTTTTGGCATATCCTTTATTAAAGGAAATTTTTTTTTGTGGAACAATCTGTGCCGAAATCTGTGTTCAAAAAAAAAAAAAAAAAAAAATTATTTCTAATTAAATTGATATATATGTAGAAGGGTGATCGGATCGGTTTTTAATAACCGATTATAACCGGTTTGTTTGGTTAAGACGGGTTCAGTTTTTTTGAAAAGCTCACATTTAAAATATCGATGAAACCGAGTTTTTCATCTCGAATAGCCGGTTGTTTCTAAAAGTGTGTTTTTACGAGTTTTAGTATATTAAAATATTCAAAAAACTTTTTTAAAACAAATACTCCAACTATTTTAGAAGACTTTTTATATTTAAACAAATGTCACAAGTGATATGAAAATCTTAAGAACTTACTCAATGCTTTGTTAACTGCACTCAGTGTCTAGCATTACAAAAGAAAAAAATCGATATACTCCAAAGCATTTAAACTGTGTTTTTTTTCCAAAGAGATTATTTTTAAAGAATTAATCAAATTTTTGTTATAAAAATACATGTATGTCTTTTTTTCATGAACTCTTTTTGTTTTAATAACTACTAAGATCACTCGGTGGTCGAAATTTGACCACTTTTATAATGCTTTTTATCACATTTAAGGAAAGAATTTTGAACCAATTTATATATTGTGTATATCTAGATAAAGCAACGTTTTAAACCGTATATGTTCCACCAATACTAGGGTATTCAATTAATCGGGTTTCTGCTTTAATCGGTTAATCGAGCAAATAATTAATCGGGGCTTAGATTTAATCGGTAAATTTTAAATTATTCGATTAACCGAATAATTTCAACTTTTATTTTAAATTGAAAATAAAACCACCAATTTTGTGTATTTATTTAAATTATTTACTAAAACAAGTAACAGAACTAAATTCGGCTGTGCCGAATCTTACATACCCTTCACCTAAGTATACATATTTACGTACATTGCCTTTACCCATGCAAAACTCTTCATATAGCAACAACAACAACAAAAAATCATAATATTATATCAGATGCAATTGCAAAACATTCGATATTCACACTTTGAGTGCTCACTGATAACGAACCAAATAAACACAACAATTATTTTGCACAATTACAAAAACTGAAAAAATAAAGAAAAAACCATACACCCATGCTCATGCGCTTTTTTACTTGTCTCGTTGAGTGGACAACGGCTACTAAATTGTAAGAGCATAAGAATACGTGTGATTTGATTTTGCACAATTATGCTATGGGCTGCGCACCATGAATGAAATAAACAAGATTGCGACATCGACGATACCGTTATTTTAGTGTACTCTTTTACTCTTTTTTTGTGACGTCAGCAATGATTGTTTTCTTATGTTTTTAATGTAAAATACTTACTTTTTATATGAAATTTCAAAATAAATAGTGAAAAATAAATAAAAAATTAATTAAAAATTAAAATGTGGTGTGGTGTCAAAACTTGCAATAATAATAATAATAAAAAATCAAAATCGTGAATTTTTACATTACAGAAAATGGTTAAATCGGTATTTTATTACCAATTACAGTGTTATAAAATCTCTATTGGAACAGGCTCACCACATCAAATGTGATGAAAAAGTAAAAACTCTATTTTTTTGTTCAAGAATGTACTTTAAAATAAAAAAAATTAATGAAGAACTCAGAGATAGTACGACATCAAGAAAAAGAAAATATAAAAAAATAATGACTTGAACTTAAATATAGCAAAAATATTGAATATTAATAAAGTAAAATGTGTCTAATAACATAAAACCTAAAATACATTTTATTTTATTAAATATAAATAACTTTAAAACATAATTATTGACTTTTCCATTATAAATCACATACAATTTTCATATAATACAATCAGTTTTAGTCAATGTTGACGTCACTGAGCCTAACAGAATTTTTTTAAGAGAGCGATGTCGCCATCTGTGTTTATTTCTTTATGGCCATCTGTGTTTATTTCTTTATGGCTGCGCACCATTGTTGTAGAATGTTGTTGTTTGGTGTGTTTGGTGTTTACGTATAATAGAGATGCTCATATGAAAACTCATTATAAACAACTCTCTCTTTATATATACCCTTGCCTCTCATGGTGAAGGGTATAAAAACAAAATACGCAAAGAAATAACAAACACACATCCACACAAACGCTTTGTTGTTTTTTTGTCAAAGCATGCAATAAATTGTATTTTTTTGATGAAATTTTCAGAGGTTGTCTCGGATTTTTGCTCATATCTCCGTTATTTATGGACGGATTTTGCTGATTTTAAATAGCAAAATTCTCAATAATTCTGATACAATTATTGAAGATTTGGATCCCGAAGACAACTGGGGTCTTCAGAAAATTGATTTCAACAGACAGACAGACAGACGGACATTGCTTAATCCAGAATATATATACTCTATAGGATCGGAAAATTATATTATGGAAATTACAAACGGAATGACAAATTTATATATACCCTTCTCACGAAGGTGAAGGGTATAAAAATCACAAAAACATGAAAAACAAACAAAACATAATTCAAGCAAAAAATAAATAGTATTGGGAAAAACTCTCTAGCTAATTGTAGATGTTGGAGAAATCGAAAGTAAGCATATAAAATACTCTATTATACCATTGGAGTTCGTTAAGTTCTGATAAAATACTCGTTTCAGTAATGTCTCCAGTTACTTCGATTATCATGTCGTCCTCCGACAAATACATGTAAATTAAATATGTCTGTTGTTATACTCATTAAACATGTTTCTTGGATGTTCGAAAAAATACTTAATTTAACTTTGACATTTTTATATGAATTAAAACGGAAAAATAAAAAAGAAATTTCGGTTAATCGACACAAATTAATCGGTTCAATGTTATTTGAAAATCGGCAACTTTTAATTATTCGAAGAGTTAACCGAATTGAGCGATTTTACACCATTCTTATATAAAATGTTAACTTTGAACCTCGATAAAAGAAAAATCAAAGCCAATTTATAATGTTTGAGTAACTAAAATTTTTTATGACGATAAAGTAATTTTTCACAAATTTATAATGGCTAATGTTCCTATGCTTTATTGAATATTTTTGTTTCTCCCATATGTATATGAAAAAAACTTTTAATTTTAGAACAAATAAACAAAAAAAAAAGCAATATATAACTCAATTTTGTAATTTTTGCTATAAAATAACAATAATTTTAATACCCTACACCACTATAGCGGGTATATTGCGTATGTTCTGATATTGGCTGCGTATAAAAATAATAGTCCATCACCCACATTAAAGTATACCGATCGAGTCAGAATCACTTTTTGTCCGTCCTTCAGTCCGTCTGGCTGGCTGTCTATATAAACCTAATGCGCAAACTACAGGTCGCAATTTTGAATATATTTCGATAAAAATGGTTCAAATGAGTATATTATTTCAACTAGTCCGCTTCCGAAATATAACTTTTTTGCCGGAAATGTCTGATTTATATAGATATCCACACAAATTCCTCCACAAATAAGCTTTATGCAACAAAAATCACTCAAACAAATGTCGGACCTAATTTTATGGCGATAGTGGTCATAGCTCCCATTTAAGGCCCAACACCTAAAATCCCTTTAAGGGAATATATTTATTGTAAATGGAATTTTCCACTTAAAAGTAAAGACAAATAAGTTTTTTAAATAAATAAATAAATGGGGATACCTAATTTCATGACAATCGGTCCATGATTAGTCATAACTCCCATATAAAGTATCATTTAGAAAATCACTTACGAAATAAAATTATGGAAATTTGAAAACAAATCTGTTTTTGCTACTATTTTGGTATTATACGGTAGGACTTGGCCGACCATACTTTTTAAAATTTCAGCTGTTATTTCAAACCATGACTGGCTGTCAACACAATTATTTTGCATTAAATTATTAAATAAATTTTATATAAAATTTACCAAATGCTTAAACCCAACAAATAATCAACAACGTCATCATTATAATATTCTTGCGCGTTTTCAGTTTTATTTTATTGTAAATTTTGTGTAACATTTGCCTTTTTATTTTGTATATATTCTAACCCATATAATGTGAATATAACATGATGTTGATTTACATTTTAACGACCGCATTACGACGACTGGCAAAAATAAAACTCATTTATTTAACTAAAATTTTAGCATTTGAAAGTTTTCCTCTCTCTCTCTCCCCCTGCCACAGTCAGCGTTGTTGCATGTACATTTTTGTTATTTTTAGTGTTTTTGAGAAAATTATTTGAAATTTAGATGACTGACTTTGGCAAATTACCAACCCAGAAGAAGAAGGAGTGAGAATAAATAAGTGAGTTTAATGTGTCTGAAATTGGAATATTAAAATACAATAGCGAAACGCGAAATAAGAAACTTAATCGTTTATTAACTTTCTACAGCTAAAATTTCAAAGCAGATGTAAAATTCTTCGAAAGTATCTTAGAAGTTGAGTTAATGCACGAGCAAGTACAATAAAGATGTATATTAAGCTCTTTTTTATTTATGTATTGTATGTTAAGTATTATTATTAGGAGTTTTTGTATATCTAAATACCATCTAAAATATTTTCTACTTTGATTTAGTTAAATGAATAATTTATCATTTTGAAATTATGACTTGCTAAGCATAACCAAAATTATAAAATAGTCAAAAGCATTCTTGGTTTTCTTTGCAACGAAAAATTACAAAATTTAAAAATATATTTACCACTGTTAAATAATTAAATTTTCCTTACAAAAGTTGTTTGCTTTAAAGAGTTCTTTAGAAAGCAGAAATAAAAACCAAAAAAATTCTTAAAACCTTAACATTTGCTTATCTTTTTAAATTCGGAGTACTATGTAGTACTGAGTAGTCACTCTATACATATATTTATACTTTCTGCTATTGTACACGAATAAATATGTGTTCAGCAACCATGAAGAGTTCGGAGTACTCTACCACTAGCATGAAGGTTTTGTTATTTGTCACTCATTATTTAAAACAACAGCTAAAGTGCCATCAATTAATGTTTTGCAGTTGATATTGCTTGGAATGTTTTTTTTTAATTATACCAACGCATTTGTCTAATAAAAACAGGCTGTATGCAAAATCTTTTTTTATGGCAAACTTTAAACTATCTTTCAGGTATTTCCGGTATATCCTACATATTTATATATTTAACAGGTGGCCCAAAAGTAATCCTCCTATCAGATAATGCTATAAATTTTGCGATTGGCCCCTAATATCAGTTCTGTTTTGACATTTGTGTAGTAAACACATGCGAAATACACGTTAATAAACAATGTTACGCTACACAGCTACATTGCTGACTATTTATTTTATTTATTATACCCTACACCACCATAGTGAGGAGGGTATAATGGATTTGTGCAGATGTTTGTAACGTCCAAAAATATTAGTCTAACACCCACCTTAAAGTATACCGATCGACTTAGAATCACTTTCTGATTAAACGATGTCCGTCCGTCTGTCCGTCTGTCCGTCAGTCAGTCTGGCTGGCTGGCTGGTTGGCTGTCCTTGTAAACCTTGTGCGCAGAGTACAGGTCGCAATTTTGAAGATATTTCGATAAAATTTACTACGTATCATTTTTTCTGCCCAAGGACCATCCCTATTGAAATTGGCTGCAATCGGTTCATTATTTCACCTAGCCCCCATACAAATGTCCTCCCGAAATTGGACTTTATCGGTCATAAATGTTTAATTTATATAAGTATCTACACAGGTTTTTCTCCAAATAAATTCTATATATACCGAATTTATGTCACCAAATTTTGTTATGATCGGTCCATAATTAGTCATAGCTCCCATATAAGACCTGCTTCCGATAATCACTTTAACGAGCATAAATCTTCTTAAAATCTTGGTATACACATAAAATGCAACATAAATAACTTTCATATAGACATTAATCACATGACCAAATTTCATGGTAATCGGTCCATAATTTTTCATAGCTCCCATATAAGGCCCACTTCCGAAAATCACTCACGAATATAAATTATTGAAATTTTGAAAGAAAAATGTTTTTGCTCATTTATTTAGTGTAGGGTATTATAAGGTCGCGCTTGACCGACCATACTTTCTTACTTGTTTATTATAGTTTGGCCAAGAAGGAATATCTGTTTCCTATGCTTTTACCAGAATAACTTCATCTCTAAAAGCGTACAATGGCGTCTTAGGAACGATGATTCCAAAAAATGGAAATTTCTTTCCTAAACAGAATGGTTTTTCCTCAAAGCAAAACTTGCACTAACATGGAATCGGAAGATTATATTGCTTAAGAGGACTCTCTCTCTCTTACTGTGAGTAAGTGGCTTAATTGCTATGGATAGCTGACGAAAATAACCGGCTCGGACCAATATGTCGTCAAAATCACAGTTATTCCTAATATCGAAAATATAACTTTCATTAACTTTTCATCACTCATAAGAAGCTTCGTTCACCCAGCTCCTTAGATGGCTAAGAAAGTAGAGGATAGTCCAGAACTATCCATGAAATAATTTTGAGAAAAAGAGAGTCCAATTCAAAAGTATTCCCTGTACAGGGAAATGACTCCCGCACCCTAAGGTGACCGCACTCAAGTTTAAGTTTCCGTTAATAAATCAGACAGATGCCTGATATTATACAGTCTCAAAAGTTAGTAAACACCACAAATTATTTTATTTTTTTTTTAAGATAATTCAAATTTTTTTATGTTGACATTGACTTTTATTTACAAGGGAAGAAATATGCCTTTTTCTTGAGATCTTTGAAATGATTCGACTATTTATATTTTTGGTCCATATATATGGAAGAATATAAATGGACCAAAAATCTGGTATTAATGATGGAATAATTTTTTTTGAATCACCCAGTATTTCGGTAGCTGCCACATTTGAAGCTTTTATTCTTTGATATTTTACAAGTAGAAACTACGCCATTAATGAAAATGGAACGATACACGCTTCAACAACGCATTGAAATTATTAAAATTCACTACAAAAATGGTGAAAATATTGCAGGCACCTCGGTGGCTACGTCAAAAAAAAAAAATTGTCGCATCTGGGGCTCGAAAAACCCAAGTGTTATTGTTAAGAAGCCTCTCCATCCTCAACGTGTGACTGTTTGGTGCGGTTTATGGTCCGTCGGGGTCATTGGACCTTACTTTTTTTAAAATGAGTTTGGATCAACAGTTACGGTGAATAGATTGCACTATCGAGAGATGATTAATGATTTGTTATGATCGGAGTTGGATGATATTGATCTGGACAACATTTACTTTCAACAAGACGGCGCAACGTGCCACACAAGAAACGAAAACATTGCTCTTTTACGGGAAAAGTTTCCGAACCGTGTTATCTCTCGAAGAAGTGATCACAATTGGCCAACGAGATCTTTTGATTTAACACCTTGCGACTTCTTCCTTTGGAGCCACGTGAAAGATAAGTTCTACGCCAACAGCCCAGCGTCGATTCAAGACCACAAAGATATAATTCGTGAGGCTATAGAGGACATAGGACAGCCACATTGCGATTTGGTTATGGAAAATTTCATGGAAAGGATATGGCCCTGTAAGCGTGGTCGTGGTGGCCATTTGGCTGATGTTGTTTTTCATTACTAACGGCATACCTTCCTCTTTATTACGAAATAAACATCCGATAATTTATCTCAAAAAATTCCATTTTTCTTTGAATGCCAAAAAATAACACCTCTTGTTGGAAAACCCTTTATAATGAGCTGCTGAAATCTAACCAGAGCATCACGGGGAACCTTCTCTGAATGCAGATGATTCATTTGAAGCGAGTATTGGTGCAGAAGATGCGGCCAGAAATGAAGCCGTAATATTCCATCATGACAACGCTCGGAAACATGTTGCAGTACTTGTTAAGGAGTATTAAGAATGAAGTGGTTGGGAAGTTTTGCCTGACCTGCTTTATAGTCAGACACTGGACCGTCTGACTGCTATTTGTTTTGATGGATGAAGAACGCCATCACTGGTATACGCTTCACTTTGGAACAATGTATAGATACTGGCTTGATTCGTTCATGGCCTCAAAATCGGAGCTTCAATTTGAACCCATTGGATTATTTTCTGTGGGAAGCCATTAAGGATAAATGTTACACAAACCATTTAGAGACAATTGAAACGTTGAAACATGTAATAGGAATTTCCATTGACACCAGGACTTTGAAAAAATAATCAATACTTTTTTTATAACCGATTCAAATTTAAAATTTTAAATGGCCCACCCTTTACAAGAATAAAATAGTAACATTCATTCATAATTCAAAGCAGTAGCAGTTTGGTAAGCCGTTTTCTACTACTCACTTCTTCTGTCGAAATTATTTTCCTTTAGTATTCCAAAATAGTCTGAAAATAAACATTGCTCAATTTAACGTCTTGGTTTTTGCGGTAGTATGCAGTATCGGCATGTACAACTTGAGCAGCAACGACAACAACTAAAACGATAGCAGCAATATTTGCTCCATTGTTTCTTCGACGCTATGTAGAACGCCTGTCAAACATACATGATATAAAATACTACTGCTACTGGGCTTAAACTGTATGACTGGGGAGGTGTGTTAATGAATGAAAAGAGAAAAAAGTCACAGACTCCTATACAAACTTGCTCACACAAAAGTAAGAGGAAAATGTCAAATCTGTGTCACGTACTAAAGAAATTCAGCACTGAAAACAGACAGACAATCACTTGAGGTCATGTCACAGAGTTATGGCATTTTTTTCGAGATTTTTTTAGGTTTCTTTTCATTATTTTTTTTCGTTGGTTTCGAAACTAAAAACGAAAGTAACTCAGTCAGTCAGCCAGCCATCCAACCGATATGACTGAGTGAATAAATGAATGAATGAATATATGGGTAGCTGGTTGTATATTGAGAATATTTATCTTCTAACATTTTTTATAATTTTTGTTTGGGATAATTTTTTTTAAAACATTTCTCTTTTTCATGTTTCCCATAGCAGTGTTAGTCACAGAAGAAATGGGGCAAAGTTGAGTATTTATAAAGAAATTTATGTCAGTCACATACAAACAATATCGTAAAAAACGAAAGCTACAAGAAAAAAAAAACCAACATACAAGAAAAAGATTTAAATCACAAATATACAAATCCTCCTGCTCAGTGTCAGGATATTAGGATGTACTTATGTGCATTAGGATGGTCCCTTTTGTATGGAACCATAAAGTCAATAATAGTGGATGTTAGAGAAAATTATGCACATGGTTGCTCTACTTGTTCTAGAATTGCTGAGTATGTTGGCGCAGCCTAAAGGCATGTAGAAAAATGCAATTTGTAATAAACTGAACTTTTATTTTAGTTGGTAACATCGATATTTTATTGATCATCATAGAAACGGGACCTTTCTAATTTACATATATGTGAGTTAGGTTGGCAATTTTGTTGAGCCAGTTGGGTAATGCAAACTAATCACTCATTGTATAAATAACATCTTGTTATTCATATAATAAAGGGTTTTCCAACAAGAGATGTTATTTTGACATTCAATGAAAAATGGCATTTCTTGAGATAAATGATCGGATATTTATTTCAAAATAAAGAGGAAGGTATGCCAAATGGCCACCACGACCATGCATATAGGACCATATCCTTTTATTGAAATTTTCGATAACCAAATCGCAATGTGGCTGCCTTATGTGCTCGATATCCTCACGAATTCTATCTTTGTGGTCTGGAATCGACGCTGGGCTGTTGGCGTAGACCTTATTTTTCACGTGGCCTCAAAGGAAGAAGTCGCAAGGTATTAAATCACAAGATCTCGGTGGCCAATTGTGATTACCTCTTCGAGAGACAACACGGTCCGGAAACTTTTCCCTTTTCGTTAATTGTGTGACACGTAGCGCCGTCTTGTTGAAAGTAAACGATGTTCAGATCAATATCATACAACTGATACCATAAGAAATCATTAATCATCTCTCGATAGCGCATAGAACGAGGAATGGACAAACCTGGGTTTTCTTCAACACTATGGGCTACAGCAGTGATATTCTCATTTCACATCACTAATTTGTCCCAACATCTCGAATTTTTTCACCAATTTCTGTATTGGGGTCCGACAAGGTGCTTCACCACGACCCAAAAATGCTTTAGTTTTGCGAACTGCGACTGCAAGATTTTCACCATTTTTGTAGTGAATTTTAATACTTACAATGCGTTGTTGAAGCGTGTATCGTTCCATTTTCAGAAATGGCGTAGTTTCTGCTTGTCAAATGTCAAAGAATAAAAGCACCAAAAGTGACAGCTACCGAAATACCGGGTGAATAACACCTCTTTTTGAAAACCTTTTACTTAATAGGAAAAACTCTATTGCAAATGGTAAAACTAGGTGGTTATAGTACTTTGGGCGCACTATAAACCTTTTACTTTGAAACATTTTTACAATATTAATTTATTCAAAGTGTTGGGTATTTTTAGATATGACCTTTCCCCATCTTTCTGGTAACATATGGATTTAGAGCCAAAAGAACTACTCACCTTTTGAGGCCAAGAACGAATTAAGCAACTTTCAGATACTCTACTCTGAACTGAAGCGTATCCCAGAGAGAGCGTTCTGCATCGATCGAAATAATATTTAGGAGCAAAGTCTGGACTAGAAGGCGGTTGAGGCAAAACTTTTCAACCACTTCATTCTAAATACTTTTAACATGTGGCCGAGGTTTTTCATGACGGAATATTACGGTTTCATGTCTGGCCACATATTCTGGACATTTTTCGGCCAATGCTCTCTTCAAACATGTTCCTTGTAATGGCCTGTCCCGATTTCAGCAGCTCAAAGTAGATAAGACCATTTTGCTTCCTCCAAATACAGATAATTACCTTAGCCTTCACGTATGATCTCTTATGCTTCGGGTTATCGTAACTAATTTTTCATCGCAGGTGCTAAAATTCAGTGCATAAACGATTTTCCTTTGTAGCGTTTAAACATAATTTTGGGTATGTAAAATCGTCTTTCGGATTCAATTCCCAATAATTTTGCCAGGTATTGATGAGTTTTACAACAATCTGCCTGCAATTCTTGGTTTGCATACTTTTTTGATGGCCTAGGCGATCTTTGCCTTCCGTGTCCAAATCACCAATTATGAACAACACAAACCAACTCTCGTACGTTGAAACCGATGGAACACATTCACTATAAGCTTCAGTAAGTAATCGTAATTCCGATTTTTAACCATTGTAGATCCAATTACTATAGCCTTATATACATCATTGCAATGGACTTTGAAATATCTATCATTAAATATCCATATTGTCCATATTAACCCTAGGAGGTGCAGACCTTTTGCATATAAAAGTGTGTATAACTTTATTGGTTTTCGTGTTAGAGACAAATCCTTTCATGAATTCCTGGAGCAACATTCTCCGGACACAATGAGACCTATGAATACTTTGTACGTTAAGAAAAAATAAAAAAAGAAAACTTTACATATGGTAGCTCTTTTCTGTGCATAACGTAAGGGGATTCACACAATAATAATGCATGTACATAACTGTGGTTTCATTGCATGTATTGCAAAAATCCGCTTTATTTACAGCATACACATGCCAGGTATTCGTGCCTTGAATGCCAAACAAAAAAATTTACACATACTTTTAGGATACCTGACTATGTATTTCCATACATAGTCAAAAAACCCCTATACCTCCGAGGGTTAATGAAATCAAGGTTGTCCCGGTTTTGTGGGCCAATTTTTTCGATTTTAAATAACGACTGAGTTGGAAGAATTCCACATGTATTGATGTATCAATCTTGTTTGTAAGTTATTTTGGGGCTACAGAAAGTTGATTTCAACATACAGACGGACAAATGGACATGGCTATATCGACTTCGCTATCTAAAACGATCCAAAATATACATACTTTGTGGGGTCGCAAATGAAAAATGTAGAAATTACAAACGGAATGACAAACTTATATAAACCATTGCCACTTAAGGTGAAGGGTATAAAAAGTATTTATTTCTCCAATTGAAAAAAAAATTTTTTGGTCGACAAATTTTTTTCTGACAATTTTTTTTTACAACAATCAATGACCTTGTAAGCCTATATATAGGAAACCTAATAAACTATCTATAAGAATTGAAGAAAATGTCGATCAACAGTTGAACAATAATCTTTTTATTTGATTTTGCCACGCCATTCCACGGACCGAAAATTAAAAATCCGACCCGGTATGCTTTTTAGAAGATTCCCTGAAAACTTCATCAAAACCGGTCCAGCCGTTTTTTATATATACAGGTGACATTTGCGGTATAATGTACCCGCTAGTCTATTCCAAAGGTTCCCTGAGAATTTTATCAAAATCGGTAAAGCCATTTTTGAGTTCATTCGGAACATACATATATGCAAACATCCATTTTTATAATAATTCTCTATTAATGAAAGGGTTTTATAATAAACATTTTTGTTACCATATTAATGTATATAAAATATAGTTTTGTAAAAAAAGTACCAAAAAGAAGTACGTTCAAATTTCAAAAAAGTGGCAGAGTCCATTTGAAGTTTTTTAAGAAGGACTGCAATTTTATTTAAATTTAATTTCTTGGATATGGGATACAAAAAAGAATTAAAACTCGAGTTTCGCCCATTTTAAACCCTTAAAAGTACAACACGTACCACACACCTGTGCACTTATTTCTTGCATAAATTTAGATTAAGTTGGATTTTTGGTGCTAGCTTTATTAGGAGATATAGAGATACTGATTTGACCCACATCGGGAGAGGTGCTTACATACAAAATTTCAAGATAAACAAATTTTAAAATTGGAAAAAAATGTTGTATGGGAAAATTCGAAATTCCGGTTCACGAATGAACCTAAAGCATTGTTTTATATGACAAAAACCATCTTCACAAAATTGAAAATTGGAGTTCATCAGTTGGATGGTCTCAGATTTTATAACGGACATAGGTAGAAATATTTTTGTGTTTTATATATACACAGAGGAAACAGATTCGTAGTAGCAACCGAATTTGTTGCCATCATTTCAAGCATCGAAAATCCAAAGAAATGCAAAATAAGGACCACCCTTGTGTATGTACATCGGTTGCTTCAAGGCCACATGTGTAGTTGTTTATGTATTTATTCCTGTTTTATAAAATAAATATTGGTTCTAACATTCTTATTGAAATGCATCACTCCATTTTGTTAAGATTTGGTTTTCTGTTTTCTGTTTTTTTGATTTTGATTCATTTAGATTTTCTTCTATTTATTTCTAGTTTGTTTTTTTTCCTTATTTGACATACTCTTACACATGTATTTTTTTGTAGTAGTTTCATTTCGTTTAATGTAGTTGATCTAGTATTTAATTTTTAATAATGTGACCAATAGTTAGTTAAGAAATGTAAACTTGGATATGTTCTGAACTTTATCGAAATCAGGATATTGTTTTTGAATTGAAGTAACTGGTGTTCCCTAGATTCCTTTAGACGGTTTCATTAGACATATTGCGAATATAATTTTATTTTAAAGAAAATATTACTCTTGAGTACCCATTATGACACATTGAATGTTGTACATCCCATAACTTATATATTATGAGTCCCTATGAAACATAGAGACCATGTAGCTATGAATATTTATGTATCAAATAAACAGAATTTAATTTTGTATACTGAAAAAACACTGTAACATAAACCAATATTTATTACAATAAAATTAATTTAAACTTTTTATATAAATATGCTTAGTTTTATTTATTTGTGTAAATATTTTCTAGTTTCTTTAGCTTTTTTGCCTGCTTATTTTTAAGTTTTTGTGCACATTTAAACTTGCCCTGGTAATAACTAAAAACATACTTACACAGAAAGACAAAAAAACATTTATTTATTTATTTATCCACACATGTGTACACAGTACATATATTTGTTTTATGAAAGTAATCATTATGCTTCACTTGACGTCAATCTTAAAAGAAAAAAAAAAGAAAAAAGATTTCCAAATTATTTACCTAAAATACATTATCAACATCATGCGTTTGTCTGGAATATTTTAATCAATTGAAATTGTTTCTTCTATTTACGTTAAATATTCATTTGCATTCGTTTAGCTTTATGGGAACATTTATTTTAATAATAAATCATTATTACGCATTCTGTCACTTTTACGTAAATCTGGTACTACGTGGTAGTGCCTAGAAATTCTTAAATTTACACAGACTAAATAGAGTTTGTTTTTTTTTTTTTGATTTAAATAGTCAACATAATTTAAGGTATATATATTAGAAAAATATTACAGGCAACTATTATAATTACATTAAGTTATGATACAGTTCAAAGAAAACATTTATTTTACAATTTTGGATTTTTGCATCGCGTCTTCTCTTCCTTGATATATTCTGGTAAATAGCTAACGTTATTTTCACTCAGCGGCAATGAAACATATAAGGGTTTCTAACGCTTTGAAATAATTAAAATTTCGAGATTTCCCACTCCCACTTCAGCTTCGCCATCAGGAATGAATTGAGCAACGCACGAACATTAGATTTATGGTCTTGTTCAAGTGAGGTCATTCCACGACCTAAGGAAGCTACCGGGAGCGTCTAGTGGAAAGTTTCGTAGGTCGCAAACAATCAGTGGATTCTGAATGTAGAGTCTCAGAGGGTTTTCGGTTGTCGCCAGAATCCTAGCAAGTGATACTTGAAACGTCAAGGAGAGTGATTGGCACGTGCGTGGAAGCGTCGTATCTTGTAACAGCGGTTTCCCATATAAACGTGATGTCAGGCTTCTAAGCCAGCCCGCATAGAGGCCATGCTGGCAACCCCAGTTCCAGGATCGGATGCAGAAGCCCAATCAGCTACTCATCTTAAACCAACTGATTACCGAAACCTCAAGAAATGAAAATAATACTCAACCAACTCTTTTGATGACAACCTTAAGCTTCAAACACCGGACTTGATTTGGAATTTGGAATCGTCAGGACGCTTTTAGATTCATCAAAACTTTTGGGTCTTTCTGAAACTCAATGGCCGGACTCTGGGTAGTTCTCAACATCTCTTGGATTTACAATGATATGCTCTGGCAAACCATATGATCAACAACACTCTAGTAGTGTGGGGATACTACTAAACAGGGAAACACGTATTGCGCTGATAGACTGGTATCCATACTCTGACAGGATTACTATGGCACGACTCCGTACTCGTGCACGGAATATTGCATGTGTGCAATGCTATGCACCCACTGAAACTATGGACACACAGACGAAGGAGGAATTTTGCAGCCAGCTTACCAGCGTAATCTCGAACGTTAACAAAGGCGACATACTATTGGTGGTGGGTGATTTCAACGCGCATGTGGGCAATGATAACTCAAATCGCGAACGAGCAATGGGCGGTCATGGTATGGGAAGAATAAGCGAAAATGCTGAGTTGTTCACCGAAATGTGCTTTAGCAATAAACTTGCAATAGGTTGCACAATATTCCTACACAAAACAGTTCACAAAGTTACATGGGTATCACCGGCCATTAGCAGGACATGGCGTGGCTCCCTATTAGATGTGCGGAATAAAAGTGGCGCTGATTGCTCCAGCGACCACCATTTGCTTGTGGGAACCATTAAAATTAGAGTTGAGGCGGTAAAGAAAAAAATTGGAACTCACAAGAGATTTGATATCCAGAAGCTAAATGACGCTCGTATTAAAACCGCTTACACACATGCCTTCAAGACTCATGAAAAAAAAACAGTGGATATCAAATAATACGTGGAATCTCTAAAGAGTGAGAAAGAAGATAAATACCCAACGAAACGTTGTCAGAACCCGTATGGAGAAATCCAGACTTCAGGACAATTACACTTCAGTCGATAAGGAAGTAAGGCGCAGCGCTTGCAGAGAAAAGCGGAAATGGACGGAAGACCTGGCAACAGACGTACAAACGGCACCCGCGACTTATACAGGATAATGAAAAGGCTCGCTAATAAAAACTTCAATACTTTAAAACCTTTACGAAGCAACATTGGAGATCTCATCACCTCAAAAAACAGCCAGCTCGATATATGGGTAAGCCACTACTCCAACATGTTATCAATGGACGTGCGCATACCCCAACCATTATGTAACTGCACTCGGCACATCGAAAGAGACGACATACCTACAACCTCCCCCAATACAACCGAAATGGCAAACGTTATATGCGCCCTTAAACACCACAAGGCTCCAGAACCTGACAACATCAACCCAGAGCTGCTCAAAGCAGACCCTCAAACAAGTGCCTTCCTGCTTCAGAATGTGGTGCAAAGACTCTGGGATGATAATGAACTTTCCGACGATCTGAAAGAGGGGCTGATCATTAACATTCCTAAAAAAGGTGTTCTTGGGGAGTGCAAAAACTGGAGGGGGATCTTACTCCTAAGCATGATAAAAAAGGTAATCGCAAATATTATCAACATGAGACTTGCTAACTCCCTCGACAAAGAGTTTCGTTCCTAAAAGGCTGGATTAAGAGCTCAAAAATCTTGTGCGGACAACATAAGCAGCCTCCGCATAATAATTGAGCAATCAGTAGAATGGAGGTCCCCCCTATACTTGGTCTTCATCGACTTTGAAAAAGCTTTCGACACACATGTCCACACTACCATTTGGAAAGCACTCACATGTAAAGGAGTAACTAGGAACTAGGAGTAATAGGGATTATCCAAGAGCTATACAGAAACGCAAATTGTCGTATACTTCACCGGAACTCAGTTAGCGATAAGGTTTCTGTTAAAGCTGGTGTACGACAAGCCTGCATCTTTTCGCCGTTACTCTTTAACGACGACATATGCCTTCTAACATACAGTTACTTTGAGATGATGTTAAGCCTTCAATTGGTAGAGACAGAAGCTACAAAGGCAGGAATCAAAATTAGTATAAAAAGACGAAGGTAATGGGAGTAAATGCAACAGCCATCCGGCCATTCTCTATAAGACATCCAACTACAAGACGTGCACCACTTTTGCTAATTAGGTAGCATCAAAACATCGACTGGAGGCTCTTCTGATGATGTCTCAAACCGCACCATGAGAGCTTGGCAAGCTTTCGGCCAACTATACTCAGTGAAAATCAACATCAATCTCCACCTGCTTTAAGATAACAATTTTCATCTCGTGTGTTAAGTCTGTGCTCCTCTATGCCTGTGAATCCTAAAATCTACTTGCCCAACAGAATATCGAACTCACACCTCTGAACAGTCACACATCAAAGCAAAATACATTCCAAAATTTTGAGAAGGAAATGGCGATGGATTGGACACACATTGCGAAGACCACCCGGAGATGTAACCCGCAATGTAGCAGAAGGAGAAGATGGCCTGCCCACACTTGGCTTCGGGAGCAGGAAAAAACTGGAATGAAATCAAATAGAAACGACTGGAAATATTTTGTTGAGGCCTTATGCTCCTTATAGGAACTAAAGGAATACTCGAATACACAAAAAGTCTACTATGGATCCCTATGCCTTACCTCACCTTATCCTACATGTGGTAGAATAAATCATTGTCAAATTCGTCCATGACTTTTTAGTATTCAGTAACAATATTTGGATAGTGAATACTTTCCGTCACCTTTTCCAATTCATTATTTCGCTAAATGGTTGTGCATTCTCTGCAATTTGGCTATCAGCCAAAATATACAGATTCTATTCTGCCAGTATTAGTATCATATTCATAAAGATGTTGTCATAACACACCATCACTGTTGTATCGTTGATTCTATGAAGAAACTTTCTAATATAATCATCGTAAGCACTTTAAACCTACGGTAATTTGCATGACAGAAAACATGGGCAGCGAACAGTTCACAGCGAGGAGATGTTCTGTGGTTTCAAATACCATAATTTGGTAAATTTTCCTTATCCTCACCGGATTCAAAAAATATCAAAAACCTACCAGAATCATCGTATCATCATGTCATTTCTTATAGAGTTTAATCCTTCTCGCTATCAATATTGTTTGCTTTGGCGCTTTTTGAAATTTTCTGTTCATAATATTTGGCTGATATCGATGGGTGTTGGTGGCTCTTGAGCACAATTGAGCATAGTATACGATGTTATGATGAACACGTTTGCTCTTGAACACATCCAACTTCGATTGCACACTGCATACGATGTACAATTACAATCTTTCATCCACTTAAATCTTCAATGTCTGATGGCATCATTCTATCTAACACAAATGACAACATTAGTACTGTAATGCCATTTTCATAACCTTCATACCTCCTCAAAATAGACTGCATACAAGATTGTCTTCATCCCTAAAGTAGGGAAAGCCCCTCAAACCTAGGAGAGTCTTAATTCCCCAAAGTGATACTTTGTGAATATAAAAACATTTAAAATTGAAAATCTATCAGAAGTTGAATATGTTTAGTTAAATATTATTACCATATTGCGGTTGCTTAATTAAGGAACGTAGCCGTAGAATAAATTTGGTATCAATTTATGATATCCCATCCACATACGGGCGTCTTTAGAACAAGGATCATTATCTCCTTATCGACATGCCTACATGAAGGGCAAATCTGTTGTGACAGCAATTCACTCCTTAGTGGGATATATTGAGAAATCCCTTGAATTTGGTAATTTTTCATTAGTCTGGATATAGAAGGAGCCTTTAATAATGTAGAATCTGCAACCATAGTTTCAGTTCTACATGACCTTGGTCTGGACTAGTCAACTGTAAGGTTCATCAAGAACCTTCTACGATGCAGGATCATTCGTTCCGAAAAGGGAACGGCAGAGATCACGAGAATGGCCTCTACAGATACACCTCAAGGAGGCGTCTTATCTTCACTTCTGTGGAATCTGGCAACAAATTATCTGCTCATGAATCTGGATCTCATGGGTTATAAAACTGTCCCCTACGCGGATAACGTCGCAGTGGCAGTCTCTGGGATCTACTTAGGCACGATATCACAACGCCTGGAATATGCACTCAGTGTACTAAGTCTGTGGAGTAGAGACAGTGGATTGAGTGTTAACCCAAGCAAAACCGAACTTGTACTGTCTCGCTTCCCCGATTAAATGGTGTTGAACTAAAACTATCGGACAATGCAAAATACTTGGGAGTCATTCTGGATAGCAAACTATCCTGGAAACCCAATACTCTTTCAAGAACGTCAAAAGCCTTAACGGCTATGTATGTCTGTAAGAAGGGTATAGGTACGCAATGGAGTATTAAACCCCAGTTTGTTAACTGGCTATGTGATGCGTATGATATTTATGCAGCACTCGGAACCTACCGGAAAAGATCGATTACTGCTCTTTCTCTCTCGTATTTCTTCTCTCAGTCTTCAATCGTAACCAAATCTTGATTGTCCCCTTCTCTTTTTTTCATATCTACTCTGTCCTTCTCTTTTTGCCTCTATACTTTCAGGTGACACAAAGGGGCCTATTGCCTGGACCCACGTGAGCTGATCTTCTTCTTCACTTCGCGGCTGGCTGGAAACATAATCTATGATATCCCATATATATTGATAGGAAGCCGGACATTAGCTCCCAAGGGAGATGCCGAGTCAGTCATCGTTTATCCTTATATGTGTTGTTGGACATTGGGTGATTGCTGGAAACTGCAGAGCTAGTTGTAAAGTTTAGTTGTGAAACTGGCATTCCTCTCACAAAAAGAAAAAAAAGAATTTCTTAAAAGCTATCTCTAATTGCCAACAAAATGGGATAAAGGGAATTATTGCATGTTCACTAGAGATGTAGAGAAAAAGACTTGCAAAAAATCTACCTAGACTCCACTCAATGACCCATATAGCGGTCACTAATAAGCACATACTCTAAATATGCGACTAATTTTCAAAGACATTTGTAGAACTTGAAACGTGAGAAAACAACCAGTGTTCCAAGGGCAAATAGTTCCACCGACGAGCCACTCTTACAATAACTGATCTTTTCAACAGTGAGTTATTAAGCGTGGGTTTCTAGACGGATGCAAAAAATTAAATCTTAAGCTAAATTTTAGTTTCACGCCTCTTCTAACGAACCTGTGGAAAAAATTTAAATTATGCAACCGCACAAAACTATAAAAAGTACAGACATGAAATCAATGGACATACCCCTATTCATGGTCAGGCCTACGAATACCATAAACATACCGTACGATCGTGTTTCTAATACGATTCAATAATGAAGTTATTGAGATACATGTACCAGAAACAATCGCAATGCTGTATAAAATCTGAGGCATCAGAACAGTACGTGCTAAAAGTGTTCCCACACGACAAGGCAAATAAATTCTGGTCGCAAAAATTCTTCGTAAAATAACTGTCCATGACTATATAAAGAGTTTTTCAACAAGAGGTGTTATTTTGAATCACCCGGTATTTCGGCAGCTGTCACTTTTTAAGCTTTTATTCCTTGACAAGTAGAAACTACGCCATTACTAAAAACGGAACGATACACGCTTCAACAACGCATTCAAATGATTAAAATTCACTACAAAAATGGTGAAAATCTTGCAGTCACAGTTCGCAAAACTAAAGCATTTTTGGGTCGTCGTGAAGCACCTTGTCGGACCACAGTACAGAAATGGTTGAAAAAATTCGAGCTGCTGGGACAAGTTTGTGATGTGAATATTAAAAGCCGTGCACGTCGCACGTGGCTGCTGTATCCCAAAGTTTTAAATAAAACCCATTCCTCTTATTTCTTTGGAATTACACCGTATTTTGGATGATATTGATCTGCACAACGTTTACTGTCAACAAGACATTGCTACGTGCCACACAAGCAACGAAACCATTGCTCTTTTACAATTGGCCACCGAGATCCTGTGATCTAACACCTTGCGACTTCTTCCTTTGGGGCCACGTGAAATATAAGGTATACGCCAACAGCCCCGCGTCGATTCAGGACCTCAAATATAGAATTCGTGAGGCTATCGAGGACATAGGGCAGCCACTTTGCGATTTGGTTATTGAAAATTTCATGAAAAGGATATGGTACTGTATGCGTGGTAGGGGTGGCCGTTTAGCTGATGTTGGTTTTCATTATTAACGGCATACCTTCCTCTTTATTATACCAAAATAATGAATAACAAATAACACCTCTTGTTGGAAAATCATGCATATATAAATAAACATCTCATCCTATCAACAAGATCAAGATCCCCCAAATAAAAAAGAAAAAAATTTACGTTTTTTCCATAAAATGTACAAAACTAGGAAATATTTGAGATCCATTTCGTAAAAATTTTAAGATTTTTAAACTCTGTTAGGAATACTTAATTAAATATTTGTTTTCTAATCTTCCCATATTCAGCACACCATCTCCCATCTAAATCAATTGCACCAGTATCTTTTAATTCACAATTTTTAATTTTAATCTACAAATGCATGAGATTATTTTATTTTTAATTTAAATTCACATGCTTTTAAAGCATCGTTCATATTAACAAAAATCGCTGATATGCTTATAATAAGCCATCTGTTAAAACATTTTTCTTCTTTCTACATACATACATATGTATATACCATGAATATACGAGTATGATAGACATCATCATTGCTGCACATTTAAAGTTATATACTCACTCTTAGTAAGGATATCACAGCATACATGCATCCTTTCATGCACTACATTCTTAGAATCTTTTTATCTTCACTATGATTGTTCGTTAATCGTTCTTTTCATCCCATACCCCAAACAAATAGAAAACAAAAAGCTGCTTAAAATTTTTAAAGTTTAATTCAAGCATTATTATAAAAACAAATAAATGTCAAATTTGTGTCATAACATAACAAATCAAGAATAACTAACAACCGGATCTGGAAGAAAACAACAATAAAATAGAGAGCAAGAAAAAAAAGGAAAAAATAAAGAAGGGAATATTATAATTAGGCAATCACAGTCGTTCGTGATACTTTTACAGATGTCTGTTTAAAATTGAGACATGCCAGCAAACAATTTGTTAAGGAAATTTTAAGAACAACTACATTGGAAATAATATAAAGATATTTAATACAATGATCATATTAAAGGCTACTTATATAGGTCCTTCAGTTCCAAACCACATACTGGTTCTTCTTCTAAAATATACGAACGTTATTCCAAATATTGTCGGCATTCAGATAATATGAAATATGGATAATGATTATGTATATCGCAATGGTTTCTCTAAAGAGAGTCAACTAAAAATTTTTCACTTTTTGCAAGAAATGGATGTACAGTGGTCATATCTACCTACTGTAAAAATCTTACATCATTTTCTCTACTCTTTCGCCAAAAAATACAGTTGTATTCACCTACAACTTTCATTGTTATGTTAAAAAAAAAAACAGTTTTTTGCCTCTACTGAAAATTCTTAAATTTTGAGTGACTCTCTTTAGAGGAACCAGTGCGATATGTTATTCACTTGATGGTGGAATATATTGATTTTGTCATTCTGCTTGTAACATATCGAAATATTGGTCGTAGAACCAAAAAGTCTATATATATCCTGGGTCCTCAAAATATCATGTTAGACTAGTTATGTATGTCTGTTGAAAACAGGAAAAGGCCCAAACCAAGGGAGGTAGCTGGCAGAAATTGTTCACAAATACTCTCTGTTGATAAGCTTTTTTTGTATTGAAAATGGACAATATCTCTCTACGATTTCACCCCATACCATACCGACAATCCTGATAAAATTTTGTTATAAGTATTCCGAAATTACACTGTGAAGCATACAGGATAGACATGAACCAGATACTCTCCTGTCAAAGACCTAACTTAGTTTTCAGAAAACTTAATGGTGAGAATGTATTAGTAGAAAAAACTATGTGAAAACAAGAACAACACTCGTATGTGTGACTATTTTGAGTAATTTTTTTGTTTGAGTTTTTTTTCTAGTTTCCGCTCTATGTTTCTCTATGCTGTAAAGTATGCCGAAAATCGGGCTACATTTGTCCCTAGTTCCCATACAAGGTCTACCTCAGAAAATGACATGAGAATTCGTAATTGTCTTATAATAACTAATATCGTGATAAACAAGTTTTATATGAATCTAAATCTTTCTTCCAACTTTTATTGGGATTGGTCCATAATTGACCCTACTCCAATATACCATATTGTTGGTGGTTATACAAGATTTGGCACTTGTTATAAATGTTTTTATTAGTGATCTTAGATGTGTAATAGACTGTGAAGCAATTTAGCGATTTTCGACCGGATTTGGAAAATGTGAATTTTATTCTTCAATTTCAGTGAAATTTACATATTTTAAATTTTATTAATTTCCCGCCTCTTAACTGAAAGATGAACACTGCTCCTGCCAGCAGACATCAGACAGTTGGCTGCTGTCAAAATATGAACAAGCTGCGTTATTTATTTTGTGTTTGACAGCTATTGATAGCAGACTACCTCGTGGCTTGAGCAATAAAATTTCTATGAAAAATTTCGACCACATACGCAATCATGTGACAACTTCGCAGGAAAACTTCGCATTAAATTCTATTAAGAGATAATCCAATTGCGTAGTAAATGAAGAGAGTATTACATAAGACACTGAAATCGTTGATTTTACCAAAAACTTTTCAGTGTAATTTCTGCTAAAATCGGGAATGTTTTAAGGAACTTACAGAGATTTTAAGGAAAGATATATATGGGAGCATAATAAGTCCTTGGAAATATTGAAATAAAAAATGACACACAGTTCAATGATGCAACTATACGAATGTTTACCAATGTTTAATATGTTTAAAAATTTAGGTACAATTAAATTCTTAAGTTTCTGGATATCTGGGACGTAGCTATGTTCTTGCATCAATTTTTTTGAAAATAAAAGTTTTTCTAATTCGATATATGAGTGAGACATCTGCATTTAGAGAATACGATATATGTATTAAAATATGACTTAAAAATGCGGGATTTTTTTTTTTTTAATTTTTAGCATCTATTTTGAAACATTTGTTCAATACACTCATCCAAAATATTAGCCATTATTACCTATGACCTTTTTACATCTTTTGAAGCCAAGAACGAATCAAGCCAATATCGGATACTCTGTTCCAAAGTGAAGCGTATTCGAGAAAGAGCGATGGGGCGAGGTCTTGAGTATAAAGCAGCTGAGTTAAAACTTCGCAACCACTTCATTACGAATACTATTTAAAAGTTATTGCAACATATTACGCTTTCATGTTTGGCCGCAAATTCTGGACGTTTTTCGGTCAATACTCGCTTCAAAAGAATCAGTTGCGTTCGGTACAGGTTTCCTGTGCTGGTATAATCAGATTTCAGTAGCTTTTAATAGATAGAACTCTTTTGCTCCCGCCAAATATAGATAATTACATTAGCGCTATGGACATTTGGCTTTGGTGTCGTTTTGGCTGGTTGGCCGGTCTTCACATATGATCGCTTATGCTTTGAATTATTGTTTTGGATCCATATTTCTTCGCAAGTAATGATTTCGAGCACAAATGATTCTATTTTATAGCGTTCAAACATAATTTCGGACATGCAAAATCATCTTTCAAAGTCTCTCGGCTTAAATTGGTATGGTATCCAGTTTCTTTGCTTTGCGATGAATCCTGCTACTCGAAAATATTTTAAAATTGCTGTTTGAGTAGCTCACAATGACTTTGTAACCTATTATTGAGTTTTGCAACAATCGTCATGAAGTAATGTCTCCAATTCTTGGTCTGCACACTTTTTTGGCTGGCTTGGGAGATCTTTGTCTTTCGTGTCAAAATTGCCACTTCTGAACCGAGAAACCCATCCCTCGCTCATTCACAATAAAGAAGTAAAATTAAAGAAGTAAAGCATATTATGCTTTGTTGTCAAAAAATTCGATATTTTCGAAGCAAAACAAAGTTTGTTGTTTACACTTTAATATTCAAAAACCAAGTGCGAATAAATGACAGATATATACCTATCAAAATGACTTCTAAGTTATTAAAAACAAAAACCAGGTTCAAAAATTTCCGCATTTTTAAGTCACCATTATGTGTTATTTACTTGTTTCTCTCTTGTATTTGTAGCAGATATTAGCTGTACTGACAATTTGCATGGACTTCGTTGACATCCGTGTTATCATGTTTGACTGTAAGTGCCGACTACTGTTTTAGAAGTAATACGAGTAGTTATTTTTCTTGATAATTCTCATTTCTTGGCAACAATAACTAAAAATTTTTACTACGATAATTTAGAAATTAATTAGCAGAAGTATTTAATATCCTGGCTGATTTCATGTGTCAGTTTTAGAAACGGTAGAATACATTTTACCAAATTCTTGGTTTTTTTCACACAATATTTCACTGGGTTTAGCTCATATAAAGATGTGTTGACGTTGAGATATTTATTTACTTTTTTTCGTTTTCTTGCTCATCATTGTCAGAATGTTTTGTCAGGATAGACATATTTTAAGAAGAAAACAAACAATACATAACTATAAATACATATACATATGTACATAAATAATATATAATACAAAAATCGCGTGATTTTCAGACTTATTTTTTGTGTGTGTGAAATGGTGGCTGGAGAAAACAATGTAAAAGTTAAAGCGAAATGTATTAAATATTCTCAACATGACAAAATAAAATAAAATATTTTTTCTCGTTCTGTTTATATTGCCAACCAAATTATCATCAATTTATTATTATAATTTTTCATATTAAATACATACATTTAATGTCATATGATGCATTACGATAGGATTAAATAAGATAAAAGTGAAATGCTTTTGAAAGGGACAATTGTATAGTTAGTATATTTGTATTTTCATTAAATATTTTTTACGCTTAAATTCCTTTAAAAAAAACACGCATTCCAACCAACCGCATTAAGTAACCATAATAAATTGCTCAGAAATAAACCAAAAAAAAAAGAAGGGAAAAATAAAAATAAAAAGAGATGTTTTTAACCAAAGGATATTTTTATATTAATGTTAATTTTCATTTGTGTATAAGTAGAATACTTGTGTATGTACAAGTTTTTGCAATGACAACTGTACGAGCTTGTCCGATAATCGTATTAAAGTACAACAAACGTACTGGGTATAAAGTACGTTTGTTTGCTATATAGATGAATGTGTATTTTTTGCCATTTATTACATAAAATACTCGTATCATTTCATGTATGTAGAGAGAACAATAACTCGATGTCATCACAATTGTCCAAATGTATTTATATGAATAGATGTGCTCGTAATAATAGCAGATTACTTAAATAAGGATAAAGCTCTATTTTCACGAGATTTATTTCTTTTGGATCTTTATTTCTTTCAGAATCCAGAAGTTTTACATTTAAAAAAATAAAAAATAATTATAAATGAGCTATGTTGCTGTAAATTCTACCAATATCTCGAAGAAACACGATGTATTATAAATTACTAAGTTCAAGAGAACTGACTTATGAACTTACAATTGAGTGATCCTTTATTTCTTACCTTACATTCATAAATATTTGTCAAATATCACTGAGGGCCACCAAACAGTTCCAGGTGGACAAGAGTCAATCGTCCTATCGTCCATAATAGCATCCTGTCAGACCAATTCATCAGCTATTATGTTACCCTAAATGGTCAGAAATTCATAGTTTTAGAACAATTTCAAATCCAGGTAGCCTAAAATATGAATGAATTCCATATTCGTCAACGAATCACCAACCCCATTACCCTTTTTGGATTCATCAGTATACATTATCATGACATCTGCAGAAGTATATAGTCCGTTTTGCCATCAAATCCATCGGCAACCAGTTTAACATGGGAAATAGAGCTTTTGATGACTGAGAGTCGGACTACTTGTTATATTTTGGTATTAAATTTAACCCTCTAACCGATAAGATCGCCACAAGACGTTCTTAGATTTTTGGGCGCCACAACACTTTTTTGCATTGGATATACTTCCCAAAATATTCTGACATGTCGTTTGTCAGCTATGATCAATTAACTGTTAAAAGTCAACAAATTAACATTGAAAATTATTTCGCAAATTTAGCTGTTAAAAAACAATATTTCTCAAGGGGAGAGTCTCGGTGGATCTCATTTAGAGCTGCAGTAAATACCTGATTTGCCAATAATCCTTGAAATGACGTAGCGAGTAATAGGCGCCACTCAATAACCAATCCCAACAACTAGTTAAAAAAAAACATATCTGGAGGCTCCAATCGGCAAGCCCGATACCAGAATCGGAAGCAATCGACTAATCATTGGTTCATCTTAATGTTTCCGGATTACAGCGAATGAAAACCAAAACGATTCCCAACTGTTGAGGACTTTTATGGAATATTAGAACGTTTACTGAACCATCAAGATTGGCCCAAATGTGCAAGGAGTTCAAGAAATGTAACCTTCTCTTTCTCGGTTTGTGTGAAACAATGTGGCCTGATTCTGGCACAATAACAACTGATGGTGACACTCCCTCGATCCAGCGGCGTAGGTTTCCTTCTTTCTAGAGAGGCAAAGAGCGCACTAATGGCATGGAAGCCCCATTCTGATAGGTTTATATCCATCCACCTTCACACCCGTGTACGTAATTTTACATGCATTCAATGCTACGCCCCCAACGACAAGGAAGACTTTTGCAGCCTCCTGGAAAGGATAAAAAAAGACACCCTAGTGATGACATTTTACTTCTTACCGGTGATTTCAACGCACAAGTGGGGCCCAGTTAACTCAAATATTAAGTCTGTTATGGGAACTCATGGACTGGGGCAAATGAATGAGACGGGGAATAATTTACCAAAATACGTGCGAGCAATGGTCTTACTATTGGTGGCACTATTTTTCCTCACAATTGAGCACATTGTGATAAGCAAGAAGTGGCGTGACGAAGCCTCAGACCACCATCTACTTGTAGTAGAGATACGATTGAGGATATCTGCAATTCAGCGACAAACAACACAGACTTTGCCATGGCGATACGACGTATCCAAATTGAAATCACCAAATACTCTAGAAAGATACGTAGGCTTCTTAAGGACTCGCTATGAAGGTACACCGAACAGCAACAGAGGGCAATGGAGTGCTATAAAATGCATTTTCTCAGACTGTGCTAAGCAACATCTTGGGCATCCTCATCCTAAGCGAAAAGTGTGGATCTCAGACGCTATTATATTATTGAGGATAGAAGACAAGAGCATCTTAATCTAGCCTACAGGTCCAGTATACCAGTTTAGATCGCTTGGTGAAACGGAGTTCGCGGCGAGACAAACGGGTTTGGTTGGAAAATATGGCCACAAAGGCCCAGGGAGCTGCCGATACACATAGAAGTAGAGATTTGTACAAAATTGCAAAGCAGATGACAGGAAATGCCCTTTCAACCACATATCCCCTTAAGGACTCGGTAGGAGGAACTGCCTCGTCCGTGGAGCGGCAACTGGCAATATGGTTCAACTATTATGCCGGTATACTGTTAATTCCGCAACCCACAACTGTCTGGAAATGTCACTGTACGTCACATCAAATCAGATCCGCCTTGAGTACGATTTGCCCAGACGAAACCGAGATCGCCAATGCTATACGTGCACTGAAGAATACCAAGGCACCAGGAGTGGACAATATCAATCCTGAACTGCTTAAGGGTGATCCTACTCTTAGCGCTGAAATAATCAGACCTATTATCAAGGACTTCTGAACATCCCAGTCTCTTCCTGCTGAACTTAGTGAAGGAGTGATAATTACACTACCCAAGAAAGGAGACTTAACGGAGTGCAAAAACTGGGGGGGTATAACTCTTTTAACTATGATTGATAAGGTGCTAGCGAATATAATCCATGATAGAATGTCATCATCCATTTCAGATCACACAGATCTTGCACTGATCATGAGCCTACGGATCATAGTGGAACAATCGGTAAAATGGCAATCGCCACTATATCTGATATTTGTCGACTTCGCCAAAGCATTCGATACTATCCATCATCAGGCTATAGTCGATCTTATCAAAGCTCTGTATGGCAACTCAACAAGTCGAGTACTGCATGAACGCATGTTAGGCAATCCCATTGGTGAAAGCACTGGGGTACGAAAGGGATGTATCCTATCTCCGCTGTATCATATCATATAAAATCAATCCATGTAGTCGATGTGAATACTTTATTATGTAGGTATATATCCACAAAAAAAAACTGCCATAAAATCAACCATATCTGCACGCAAATAATATTAATTTTATATGCGTGAACATACACACAGCCACATGTTGTATATAAATTGATGTCTGCATCTAATTATTATACAGACTATATGACATAATCATAATTCAGGATTATTGCCATAAAGGTAATTAATATCTCCGCCACCAAATCATCGTTGCTAAATTGTTTATACAAGCACAGAGACGTAAGTATTTATGTCCGTTTGTATCCTGTATGAAAGTATGTGTAACAAGTATTATGTTAGATAGGAAAGCCAAAACACTCTCCAGGACATGCATGCAGAATGTAACATATGACACAAATATTTACATGATGATTGAGGATTATCATCAACCAGCGGGGGAAAAAGCTAGGACTTCACTTTGTGGGCCTTATAGAAGGGATACTAACTCATTCTAAAAGATGTTTTCACTCCGAATTTTCACAGAAAGTGTTATAGATGGATTTAGCTTTTCCTTCTAAAAAACTACATTCTAAATTGCATTGTAAAATAAGGTCTAACAAATCTTTATTTAAAATTCCAGCTTGATTGGATTTACAATTTTTGCTATGTTGTCTCTGTATAATAAAATTTATATTAGTTTCATTAGATGAAACCGAGAAAATGTACAAAATCTTTCAACAAATTTAGTATTTCATAAAATTTTATGTTGTGAAGTTCGCGTGATGTATACCCTCCATGAAACAAGATGGTATAATGATTATGTCATTCCATATGTAACATATCGAAATATTGGTCGTAAAATCAAAAAGTATATATATTCTGGGTCTTCATAAGATTCTAAGACGGTTTTTATATGAAAGGAGCTAGCGGCTGAAATTTTACACAAATACAGTCTGTTGATAAGGTTTTTGGTATTGAAAATGGGCAATCTCGTGGTATTGAAAATATACAATATCGTTTCATGATTTAAAAGAAAGCAACTTTGATGGTGATTTTAGTAGAGTTTTGTTAGATAACATACGAAAGAAATATGATGAAAAAACTGATTTTTCTGGGTCCAACTCAAGGAAAACCAAAAATAACGCATTGATTTATTGACTATGTTCTAGCCAGCGTTGAGCTTAACAACTTTGCTAATTCGACATTTAAATGCTCAACATGCATGAACAGGCACACAAAATACAATTTTCACTATACGATACTTGCTAACTTCAAATTGATATATTTCGATTCTGCCTGATCCAGCGAACTGCCGGGACCCAGCGATCTGCCGGGACTATATAAATTCTTTTTGACCAATATAACTTTTCCTGACAAGCATAACCCTCGCAGATTTGTCGCACTCTGTGATTGAGCCTACATCTCTAATAATCACAGTACAGTGGGGCATTTTTTTTTATAAATAAATCTGCCATTTATAAACGGCTGGACGGATCAAAATAAAATTTGACGTTGAAGCAGCCAAGGAACATTCGAGAGTAAGTTATTAAAATGCGCCCTGTATATACTCCAGGGGCGGAGCTATGGGTGCTCAAATTAGGGTACCTTCGACACATAACATTTTTAAGCACGTCCCATTTTTTTCCCCATCAAAAGTGCAATATTTTTGAAAGACGGAGATTTAAAGTGGCAAATTTTTTATTCTAATTGAGATATTGACTTGACCACAAATTAACTTATCTGAACAACAAAAATTAGTTCGGAATTTTTATCAAAATTTTGATACAAAATTTTAGTATGCAGGGCTCCCAATGACATGCCACGTAAAATTTAAATGATTTTGCTATGCGGCTGTGTGTCCATGTGTCTGCAAAATAAGGCCTTTAGCTAAGCCTCTCTACTGCATCTTTTTCCCGCCAGGCTTATATATACTCACACAAGTACATAAAACTACATACATATGTATGTAGCAATAAATATATACTTCATCTCCCTACATGTTGCCACCTAAATATGTATAAATGAATGAAAATTAAATGAAACATTTTATGATTGATGATTCACTCTCTTGGAGATTAAGACTTACAATTAATTGTCATTTGCACTTTGTAATACAATAATTTAAAGGAAGATCGCTAATAAATTTATGACAGCATATGTTTGTCAAATACGAGTATATACACGTGTGTGTTATATCCGGTTCAAAAAGGCGTTTATTTAATATTTATTGTTAAAAGGACATAAATTAGTTTAATTAAAAGATTTATTAGTAAATTTGATTGCTGCTTACTGAATGTACTTACGGAAATGTGCAGGGTATAAGAGATAATAATTAATGAATTGTAAAGTCGAGAGTGAAAATTGTTTTACACAAATCTTTAACTAAAAGTAAAATTTTGAAAATGTTAACATGAATATATGTGTATCTGCAATTATGTCCTTTGCCACATCAAATATCAATATACATACTTTTTCAACTTTATACAGCTAGCGCATAGAGCTTTAACCACTGTATCTCCTGCAGAGAGAATTTAAACAAGTCCCTTAGAAATTTAATAAGTTTAATGTAACAATATTTGCTTTATGTAATACATAGTGTAGAATTTTAAATATGCAATAAAAAGAAGTAACAATGTTATATTCGTTTGTGCCGAATCTTGTATACCCTCCACCATTTCCAAATGGCTACCGATAGTTTACTGACCACCAACCGCCACGGTGGTCAATAAACTAACCACTTCACTCCACAAAAAATCTTCGAATGGGGTAGTTTTTTTATGATTTGATTAAAGTAAAAATGCAATTGTTTTGATTTAAGACTTATACACATAAAACTGTGGGTTAAAGAGTTAAATGTTATCTGGAATATATGTATAGATGTGATTCTTTGCTTGTGTGACACCGTCTAGTTAAAAGTAAATGTTGTCCAGATCAACGACGTTTGTGGAATGCCCAATTTTAGAGAACGACAAGGAATGGACAAACCTGGGTTTTCTTCAACATTTTGGGCTACAGCAGCACGGTTTTTATTCTTTACATCACTAACTTGTCCCAACAGCTCGAATTTTCACCAATTTCTGTATTGCTGTCCAACAAGGTGCTTCACGACGACCCAAAAATGCTTTAGTTTTGTGAACTGTGACTGCAAGATTTTCACCATTTTTGTATTGAATTTTAATAATTTCTATGCGTTGTTGAAGAGTGTATCAATTTAATGGCTTAGTTTCTACTTGTCAAATGTCAGAGGATAAAAGCTTCAAAAGTGACAGCTACCGAAATACCGGGTGATTCAAAATAACACATCTTGTTGGAAAACCCTTTATTTTGAATACATAAGTTATCGATTACCAATAACTATTTGTGCCAAATTATAGTTTTCTAGGTCTCCTTGTATTTTAATTATTTTTAAACGTTGGGCATTGGCGCCATTTGAGTTTTATCGTTATCGTTGCAAAAATCATAAGTTTTGATCCAAATGAGATAATCCAAATATTTAAAAAGCATATGATTGACAATTGACCAGCCAATGAAATGAGTGTTTGAAAAGGGTCCCACGGCATTTAGGTGCCTAAAAATTTAGTTATTAAATTTATTTTTAAATCTTTTGTAAAATATTGCCCACAATCCGTAAAAAAAGGTATATCTAATGGGTTTTTAAGGTTATATGTCATAAATTGACCAAAAATGAATTCCCGAAAGATTATCACACAATTTTGGCAGAGGGATTTTTGTTATCATAAAACTTATTTAGCATGATATCAAAATGTATGATTCTTAACCCCACTTCTGGCACCAGTAATCTTCTACGAATTCTGTCACTATTTACATTTGTTAATATGATTAATTTCTTTCATGTTCATATTTTAATTATTTTTGAGGGATACTGGCGAAGCCGTCCATTATTTCACCACAATAGACCCAGGTTTCTTATTAAGCCAATTATCCTGTTTATTGTGATATCAGACATCAAAGCTCCTCTGATGCACTTCATTTAGCACTACCCTTACATAAGGCAATCACAATGTATGTAAATTAAAGTGGGTCAATTTGTATGGATCAAAAAAAGAATCACCAAGCGGTTATCAAAATCGTAATCTTCGACGAACTCTAAGAAGGATTGCCGAAGAAACCATGGGTCTAAAATCAAAATTAAGCTTCCCATTTTTAACGCGAATTTTGCTTTCGTATTTTAAATATGATAAAATTTTATTAAGCCTTATAAGAAACTTAACTATGTTTGGGCTTGTTCGAAAGGAACGAAAAGAAGAATAGATAAATATTTGCAAATGGAGAAGATTAACAATAAACTTCACCCGAGAATGGTTAAAAAATCTCATATCGGGGTTGTGTGAGAACCTAAAACCGAGCTTTTGGGTCACAATGGGGGAAATAGAAATAAAGTTCAAATAAATATGTAACTTCTAAGCCGATAATAAGATTTTAATATAATTTACCACGACAATAGAGGAGGTGTTACTGAGCTTAAGTTTTGAATTTGGACTTCAACACTAAGGTGGACAGAGCCTCAGGCCGCAAATTGGGGTGTCTCGGGTATATTTAAAATTAGAAATGACGCCAAATTCTTGTTCTCTATCTGATTTGATTTTTATATATGTAGAATCTACAAGAAGAGAGCTACAAAAAACATAGCTATAACTATATTTGATATTTTATAGTTTTCGAGATATTCACCATTGAAAATTAAAATTGTATGTTTTTTCCTTACCTTGCTCTGGATTTTTGCAAATAGCAGATCCAAATTTCTCCCGATTTTTTTCAAATATATATTTTTTAATTAACAACAAATGTGTTAGTATTATGGAGAAAGAAGTATTTCAAAATCGATACCAAGTCATAAGTTATGTGCACTTAAATTAAAAAAAATTAAAAAAGTAGTTTTTTCACGATTTTTTTTTTCGAAAAAAGTACTTACATAATTTCAATATTAGTATAACTGCGTGGTAGACCTATTTTATATGTAAATTTCAGATGTATGCCAACTTTTCTCTAACCGCATAGCTGCTTTCAAAAAATAAAAACCTCTATTATATGCTTTACTATGTTCTTAAATATTTCGCAAAGGGAGTTTATAGCCCGGATCTCAGTACCGTCAACAGAGTCAAAAATCTAAAAAATACCATGAAATTTTAAAGCTTTGCAACTCTAACCATCCTCGGGTGATGTTTACTATTAATCTTCTCCGATTGCAAAGATTCATCTTTTTTGCCTTTCTTTACTTCAAACTACCCCAAACATAGTCAAATTTCCTAAAAAGCTCAATAAAATTTTAAAGCAAAATTTTCGCTTTGAAATGGGAAGCTCGATTATGATTTTAGACTCATGATTTCTTCGGTAATCCTTCTAAGAATTCATCGTAGATTACGATTTTGATAACCGCTTAGTCGAGAAAAAAATTTATCCACTCTAATGTACATCCTCACATGTATGGTATGTTCTCTGCACGCGAACTATCAAGTAGAGTCGAAAGAGCATGTTTTGACAAAATCACACTACTCGTCAGATGTAGTGTCATGTTTGTCGTAATGAATGCTACAACAATGGTCGTTAAAGGGGAGTCCAAGGCGACTTGCACGCTTGCTTAGCATCCTCAGAGGTAGCACACTCGATATCCTGTATCTCGAATATCTGGATTCTAGCATTCTCTGGAACGGTGACTGATAAAGGTTCCCTTCCTATGAAAGTACGCTGGACCCTCTATTGGCTCATGACTTGGCACTTATGACTAAGTAACAATCATACTGTCAACGAGTGAATTTTAAAGATATAATGGAGTAAATGACGATACTCGAGACGTTACATCAAGAGCGAATAAGTTCCCAGATGCCTTCTGGCTATCCGACATCGCAATAATCCTCAAGTTCCTCAATCTCTCTCCCAAAATTTTAACAACCCAAATGAGGTTTGCATATATCTAAGCCTGAAACGTCATCTTTACGCAAGCCTCTTTTATCAAATTATGTGGCCGAGGAACGTTCAGAATAGCTAAAGCATAAATAGGGCATGGCCAGTAATAAAAACAATTAAATGTAGTAATGGCACCTTTGAAAACTTTTTGCTTTCAAGCCTCATACAAATTTATGTTTTTTAAATTATTGACTTTTTACATAATTAACCTAATATGTATGGGAATAAACTTTAGTTTAAGTCTACAAGTAACTTATCTGTAGTTCGATTTAATTTTTTTTTTAACGGATGAAGTCATTGTGCTTTTGTGGTATAAACCTAAAAAATTATGAAAGTCATGTCAGTTTTTTCGTGGAGCTTCAATATGAACTTAACTTTTGCCAAAGTAGCTTTAAATGTTTTATAGGTAACATGAAAGTAAGATTTTTTCACTTATGAAAATATAACAAATAAACCCCTATTTAATAAACCCCTATTAAAAAAACTATTTAAAAATATATGTAATATTTTGAAATGCTCATGAATCAATCCGGAAAAAAATTAAAAAAATTAATGATATAGGACTTAAATTACCATGGTTAGTTTCATTGTTTCCATCCTTCATCTTTTCTAACAAAATATTGAATAGGATTCTGTAACTGAATGAATAAAATAAAATAATGAAACAAAAGATAAATCTTGTGAGTTTGCATTATTTGCAAAAAAAAAAAAAATACATGACAGTTTCCCACAAACAACTACATGTTGGAAACTCTTTTATAGGTTGTTATCCACGGGACATGTACTTCACACAAGACGATAATACTAATAGATGACCCAGTAACAAATTATTCAATTAGCAAATATTTCTTGCATTTGAAGCTATTTTTATGGATTGTACTTAATATTTAAAATTGCGTTCTGTTGTTTTATATAGACAGATAGCCGGAGGGAAGGACAGACGGAAAGTAATTACAAGTCGAAGGGTATAGTTTAATGTAGGAGAAAGAACATTATTTTTAGTCGTTACAAACATCATCACAAACATATAATACCATCACCAGTATGGCGGCATAGGTTACAGAAAAAACTAATCTACATGATAAAGTGGTCAAACGCCATGTAAACAGTTTCTTTCTCCTCCCACAAGCATAATATATTACATAATTTTTTTAAAATGACACTTTTTGTGTAATATTTTTATTATTGTTATTAAAAAACAAACATGAAAAAAAGTGTACGCCATTGGAAAAAAAAACACTGTATCCAGCCATGGATGACAGTTGCTACATACTTGTAAAACAATGCTAAGGATAATTAATTACGACATTTATTATATGGACAATGATAAAATACTCATACATACTAAAACAAGACAGCCATGTAATGTTTTCTGGTTTTTTCATTCCTTCTTTTGTAAACTCCGCTGCCATATTATGGGTAAAAGGACATTTTGGAGTTGAACGGTACGTTAAGACATTGAGATATCTAAAATTGATTTGAGATTTTAATGACATTATAAATATTTTTAATAAAGAGTTATTGGTCTTAAGAATTTAAGTTAAATTTATGATACTTTTAACTGACACAAAATAAGTTTCGAGATGCCAAAAAGTTCAATAAAGATTAATGGAAGAAGGTTTGGCATGTCACAAGAGCTAAATTTTTATTTAGTTATTTAAACAATTACTTGAAATATTGAAAATATGTTCATTATAGTGCTTGTTAAAAGCTACATACACCATGTTATTATTCTAATTGTTACAACAATTAGAATTTATTATATTTTACAAGGAAAAAAATGTAAACTAATGAGCATTTTAAACTCTACTCAACCGCAATTTACCATGCTTAATTTGTAAATAAATATTTATAAAATTATTGATACAAAAAAATTTTAAATAAATAAAATTTTACTTGTTTTAAATTAAAATTACAAAAAATCTAAAGCACACATTTATGCATTTTGTATAAATCACATGAAATAAAGTGGCTGGTATATAAGTACGTACATTTACTACACAGGCCAACAAAGATTATGATGCCAGGATATTTGGAACGGCTTATATATTAATTTAATGTACTGGATTCAAGTTGTCATTTGATGTTTATGAATATATATACACTTTTTGGTTCTATGACCAAAAACAGCATGACAGAATGATATCCGGAAAATTCGTTGAAAATAAAAAATTAAGCTTTGTTTTAATGCATGACCAACTGATTAACCCATATCTTAACAGACATTTGCTTAATATTTTATCACAATCTGAAAAGTCCTGTAAAAAAATGTTAAAAGAAATAGTGAATGCAAAAACTTTCTGAGCAACTCAATTTTGTTAATCTGTGTGTTTTTTAGAAAAAAATAAAATACAATTGATTTTATTTTAAATTGTATTATTTTGTTTACATTAAATTTAATTCAATTCCAAATATTTATTCAATTGTACTTTATACTTTTATAACCAAAAATAATAAAATTTAAATAATAAATATTGTTAGCTTAGAAAACAATGTCACTAAGTCCATTTTTAAAAATTTTATGGGAGACAAAAAACATTTTTTAAACTGAACTTTATGCCAATAAGTGACATATGCTGAAAGTTTTAGTTTAATTTGAAAACAGTATCGTAGAAGCCCATCGAAGCCTATGGTGCATATGTTCCAACGGTTTCAATGTGCGACAGATGCTTTGTGCGGATCAGAAGTGATGACTTGGACACGGAAGACAAAGATGGCTGAAAACCAATAATTGGAGGCATTACTCCATGAATATTGTTATCAAACTCAACAGCTGGATTCATTCAAAAGCAAGGAAATTGGGTACCATACGAATTGAAGACGAGACATATTGAAACTAGGGTTCTATAGTTGAAACAAAAAGTCGACTTTTCGAACTTCCAACTATTTTTGTTTTTTAAAAGTCGACTTTTGGTAATTTATGAAAATTTTAGCCATAAAATTAACATAACTAATTTGGCATGTTTAGTACCAAGAACTTTCCTAAAAATTTATGCAATTCGAGTATATACTATATGTCTAAATACTTTTGGTATTCTAAAAAAGAAAAATTTTTGAAGAATTTTTTGTAGAAAAACCTTTTATAATCATTAGTTTATTATTTATTTTTCGATGCACTAGAAGAAAAATAAGCATACACACTTGCAATACAATACAATAGTTTTAGTGTAATGTTGCAATTAAATATTATTTCATCAATCTAAAAAGACGACTTTTTCGACTTTTATCGACTATTCGACCTTTGAGATAACTTAATCGAATGTTTGACTCTTTTCGACCGAAAAGTTTGTTCGAGAAATCGACTTATAGAACCCTAATAAACGTCTAAAAAGATTTACTATTAAGCTTTTTTTTATAATATTTCCTTAACTTTTAGATTTTTAATAATAAATTGGAATATATTGAGGAGTTACACACAACTTCCCCGCCAGTTTTGTTTTTCTCAAATTCAAAAATCCATATCTTTTGTTAAAAAGCATTATTTTTTTATTTTTTTTTTATCATGAATCGTACCATTTATAACTATTTTTTGGAAAACAAAAATTTGTTGATTTTTTTCTTGAAATTTTATGAAATCAAAATTTTAATTTCCCAAAACTATAAAAGTTAAAAATAAAAGTGATCGATTTTAATATATTTTTTTAAGAATATCCTTACAATATGAATTTACTTCAAAATCTAACAAGATTTTCTATTAAAATTTTCAATATAAAAAATAATTTTTTTTATAATATTTCCTTAACTTTTATATTTTTAATAATAAATTAGAGTTAGTTACACACAACTTCCCCGCCAGTTTGGTTTTCCTCAAATTAAAAAATCTATATCTTAAGTTCCAAGCATTATTTTTTAATTTTCCATTTGAATATTAATCATACGCTTTATAACTATTTTTGGGAAAACTAAAATCTGTAGATATTTTTTTTTTTTTTTTTTTTGGAATTTTATAAAATCATATTTATTTTTCCAAAAATTTTAAAGGTAAAAATAAAATTTATCGATTTTGATATATTTTTTTTTGTAAGAATTTGCGTACAATATGAACTAATATAAACATCTAACAAGATTTTCTATTAAAATTTTTAAAAAAAAATATTTTTTTTTTTTTGAATATTTCCTTAACTATTAGATTTTTAATAATAAATTGGAGTATATTGATACAGTTACACACAACTTCCCCGCCAGTTTTATTTTCCTAAAATTAAAAAATCCATATATTTTGTTCCAAGCATTATTTTTTTAATTTTCTTTTTGAATATTAATCATACGCTTCATGAATCTTTTTTGGAAAACTAAAATTTGTAGATTTTTTTTTTTTGGAATTTTATAAAATCAATATTTAAATTTCCCAAAATTATAAAAGTAAAAAAAGTTAAAAATAAAATTGATCGATTTTAATATATTTTTTTAAGAATATCCTTACAATATGAATTTACTTCAAAATCTAACAAGATTTTCTATTAAAATTTTCAATATAAAAAATAATTTTTTTTATAATATTTCCTTAACTTTTAGATTTTTAATAATAAATTGGAGTAAATTGATACAGTTACACACAACTTCCCCGCCAGTTTGGTTTTCCTAAAATTAAAAAATCTATATATTTTGTTCCAAGAATTATTTCTTAATTTTCTTTTTGATTATGAATCGTAGCATTTATAACTATTTTTTGTAAAACAAATATTTGTAGATTTTTTTGGAATTTTATAAAATCAAAATTTATATTTCCCAAAATTATAAAAGTAAAAAAAGTTAAAAATTAAATTGATCGATTTTGATATATATATATATTTTTTTTTTTTTTTGTAAGAATTTGCTTACAATATTAACTTACTTAAAAATCTACCAAAATTTTCTATTAAAGTTTTCAAAACAAAAAATAATTGTTTCTATAATATTTCCTTAACTTTTAGATTTTTAATAATAAATTAGAGTCAGTTACATACAACATCTCCGCCAGTTTGGTTTTCCACAAATTAAAAAATCCATATCTTTTGTTCCAAGCATTATTTTTTAATTGTCTTTTCGATTATGAATCGTAGCATTTATAACTATTTTTTGGAAAACAAAAATTTGTAGATTTTTTTTGGAATTTTATAAAAACAAAAATTTATATTTCCTAAAATTATAAAAGTAAAAAAAGGTTAAATAAAATTGATCGATTTTGATATATTTTTAAAGAATTTGCTTACAATATGAACTAATATGAACATCTAACAAGATTTTCTATTAAAACTTTTAAAAATAAAAATATTTTTATTTTAGAATATTTCCTTAACTATTAGATTTTTTATAATAAATTGGAGTATATTGAGACAGTTACACACAACTTCCCCGCCAGTTTGGTTTTCCTCAAATTAAAAAATCCATATCTTTTGTTCCAAGCATTACTTTTTAATTTTCTTTTCGATTATGAATCGTACCATTTATATCTATTTTTTGGAAAACAAAAATTTGTAGATTTTTTTTTTTGAATTTTATAAAATCAAAATATATATTTCCCAAAATTATAAAAGTAAAAAAAGTTAAAAATAAAATTGTTCGATTTTGATATATTATTTTTTATTTTTTGTAAGAATTTGCTTACAATATTAACTTACTTAAAAATCTACCAAGATTTTCTATTAAAATTTTCAAAACAAAATATTTCTTTAACTTTTATATTTTTAATAATAAATAAGAGTTAGTTACACACAACACACAACTTAGTTTTCCTCAAATTAAAAAATTCATATCTTTTGTTCCAAGCATTATTTTTTTAATTTTCTTTTTGAATATTAATCATACACTTCATAAATATTTTTTGGAAAACTAAAATTTGTAGATTTTTTGTTTTTTTTTTGGAATTTTATAAAATCAAAATATATATTTCCCAAAATTATAAAAGTAAAAAAGGTAAAAATAAAATTGATCGATTTTGATATATTTTTTAAGAATTTGCTTACAATCTATTTTTTGGAAAACAAAAATTTGTAGATTTTTTTTTTTGAATTTTATAAAATCAAAATATATATTTCCCAAAATTATAAAAGTAAAAAAAGTTAAAAATAAAATTGTTCGATTTTGATATATTATTTTTTATTTTTTGTAAGAATTTGCTTACAATATTAACTTACTTAAAAATCTACCAAGATTTTCTATTAAAATTTTCAAAACAAAATATTTCTTTAACTTTTATATTTTTAATAATAAATAAGAGTTAGTTACACACAACACACAACTTAGTTTTCCTCAAATTAAAAAATTCATATCTTTTGTTCCAAGCATTATTTTTTTAATTTTCTTTTTGAATATTAATCATACACTTCATAAATATTTTTTGGAAAACTAAAATTTGTAGATTTTTTGTTTTTTTTTTTGGAATTTTATAAAATCAAAATATATATTTCCCAAAATTATAAAAGTAAAAAAGGTAAAAATAAAATTGATCGATTTTGATATATTTTTTAAGAATTTGCTTACAATGTGAACTAACATAAACATCTAACAAGATTTTCTATTAAAATGTTCAAAATAATAAATATTTTTTTTTAGAATATTTCCTTAACTATTAGATTTTTAATAATAAATTGGAGTATATTGAGACAGTATACAACTTCCCCGCCAATTTAGTTTTCCTCAAATTAAAAAATCCATATCTTTTGTTCCAAGCATTATTTTTTAATTTTCTTTTTGATTATGAATCGTACTATTTATAACTATTTTTTGGAAAACAAAAATTTGCAGATTTTTTTTTTTTGGATTATTATAAAATTAAAATTTATATTTCCCAAAATTATAAAAGTCAAAAAAGTTCAAAATAAAATTGATCGATTTTGATATATTTTTTTTAAGAATTTGCTTACAATATATACTTACTTAAAAATCTAACAATATTTTCTCTTAAAATTTTCAAAATAAAAAATAATTTTTTTTATAATATTTCCTTAACTTTTATATTTTTAATAATAAATAAGAGTTAGTTACACACAACTTCTCCGCCAGTTTGGTTTTCCTCAAATTAAAAAATCCATATCTTTTGTTCCAAGCATTATTTTTTAAATTTCTTTTCGATTATGAATCGTAGCCCTTATTTGTAGATTTTTTTTTGAATTTTATAAAATCAAAATTTATATTTCGCAAAATTATAAAAGTAAAAAAAGGTAAAAATTAAATTGATCGATTTTGATATATATTTTTTAAGAATTTGCTTACAATATATACTTACTTAAAAATCTAACAATATTTTCTATTAAAATTTTCAAAATAAAAAATAATTTTTTTCCTTAACTATTAGATTTTTAATAACAAATTGGAGTATATTCAGATAGTTACACACAACCTCCCCGACAGTTTTGTTTTCCTTAAATTGAAAAAACTATATCTTTTTTTCCAAGCATTATTTTTTAATTTTCTTGTTGATTATGAATCGTACGATTTATAACTATTTTTTGTAAAACTAAAAGTTGGTTGATTTTTTTAAGTTAAACACCCAATAATTTTACTTTGTCACAAGAAATTGTTAAGTATCCGGTAACAGGAATTTCTTATATCCTGTTAAACAAATTATACTCGCACAGCTAAGCAACTTAATATAATTCCGAATCTATTATATAATTAAATAGTACATAAATGAAAAAACCTATGTATTAATAAGTTTATTGTAAAAAAAGTATGCAAAAATATTATGAATATATCCCATTTTTATGTAAATTTTATGTTCATATTTTTCAACTTAAAATTTCAATTAAAAAACCTTATCCTCATGCATTTTCATAAAGAATGTTTTATCTTTGATATCAGTTTCTGTACAATTTTCCGGCTTTCTCCTGCACTTATAATAGACATACATTTTTTTGTCTGTGTTTTCCCTTTTTTTTTTTTTTTGCATATTTTTTGTTGTTTCTTTTGCATGTCCATCTTGGAACTGAGTAGCTTAGTTTTTTCACATTTTTTTTTGGCTTTAAGCTGAAAGTTTGTGTTTTTATATTTACGCAATTCTATGGAACGGAAATAATATAAAGCAAAGTCTTTTTTAAAGAAGGCAAAGTCGTGTTTGTTTTTAAACAAAGTTTTTTGTTTCCTTTTTCTATGGTTTTAGAAAAAAATTAATAAAACATAGTGGTGTGTTTTTAAATTTTATGCCACAAACAAATATTATAAAGATATTGCAAAATAAAAACAAGAAAGAAAGTATGGTCGGTCAAGTCCGACTGAGTAAATGATCAAGAACATTATTCGTTTAAAATTTCAATAATATATTTTCGTGAATGATGTTCGGTAGAGGGTCTTATATGTGGAGCGATCATCATAAAATGGATGACATGAATTCTGTATATATTTTTACGTTTCTACCTTTTAAAAACGGTGCTTTATTTCCTCTAAATAAACCGAATTCTTTTAATAGCAAATCAGTAGATTAACAATTGTAACAAATTTTTATTTATTTAAAATTTCATAACAATTTAAATAATCATACTCTTTTAATACACTTTTATAATTTTCAAGAAGATACTGGTAATACAGTTGATGCTAAGTCTAACAGCGTCTACGATATACTCTCTGACTGCAACTTTCTGTTACTATTTATATACACAGTGCCATCTTCTAGAAGCTTTATGAGTTATCTAAAGGACAAAACTGGAATATTTTACTTATATCCTCAATGTTAATGTTGGCAGCACTGTGTTGATAAGTAGAAGTATCCACTTATGACAATATATACTCAAGATGGTGGATGTTGAAACCGGACGTTAGAACTGTTTAATTCAAATTGATAGTGCAATTTCGTAACAATATAAAACTTATTTGGAGCGTTATGTGTGCAGATTCCTATATAAATTAAACATCTGTGACCGATAAAGTCCTATTTGGTAGGACATTTTTATGAGGGTAAAAAATGAGTAAAAAACTGACAGATTTCTTCAAGTATCTTAAAAATTGTGTGTACTTTCACCAAAAAATTGTCCTTGAACAAAAGATATCTCAGAAAATATATCTTCCATTTTCTAAAGATTTCCCTTAATTATTAATCATTGTATGGCTACCAGTATATACAAACTTCAGAGTGGGACATGATCAGCCAGCCAGCCAAACGGACGGACATCCTTTAATTGGCTCAAAAAGTGTTTCTAAGTCGATCGGTATACTTTGCGGTGGTTGTGGGACTAATATTTTTTGGCGTTACAAACATCTGCACAAACGCATAATACCCTAGCCACTATGGTGGTGTACGTAAGAAAGATTTTTAAAAGATTTGAGATATAAATAAAATGTTTTAAATTGTTTCTAGTTTTAAGGAAAAACGAATAAGTTTCAGAGCAAAAATAACCCATAACAGTATATATGAAATCATTTGAGATATAAGTTATGCAAAGCAGCCCTAAACCTGTTTTGAAAGGGACAGTGTCATCCTTTCTTATTTCAAAAACAGTTTCACAATAGAGTCGATCGATCTGAAACTTCTAAACTACTGGTCCGATTGCAAAATTATGTATGAAAAAATCAAAAAATAAAATTTGTGACAACAAGATGAGATACAGGGTGACAAAATCAACCAGAAAAACTTTGTTCATCTTAAAACTTGTTTAAATAAGGACAGATTTCTATGAATAGAACATTGTTATAAAGCAAGTGAAAATGTAAAGATTCCTGTTTATATCATTTTTGCTTCACAAGTGTATTTGTTATAGTTTAAATTATGTCTAAGTTTAGTTTTAGACATTTGCGTTTTTAACCTTACAAATATAGTCCAGATATTTTTCTAAAGCTATCCTCTTATTATGGTTTGTGAACTAAAAGTGAAAAGTAAATTAAGTGACGACATGCAAGGATAACACTTCCTGGAAATAATATCCATTGAAGATTTTTTACATTTTATTAAATGAAAAATTAGGTATTTTATGTTTAATTTCAATCGCCATAAATACTATGGTGGATTTCGAAATGGATTACAAATCGAAAAACAACAACTGACAGTGTCAAATCCAAAAAGGTATGATGAAAAATCGACCACGAATGGTGAGAAATTGACAACAGATGGTGTCAAATATGCAACGGTATGGTGTTAGGTTAGGTTTCATGGCCATCCACACCTTAAGCAGCTCACTTGGGTCCATTCAAATCTGATCCCATTGTGATACCCAAGGGGTAAACAGCATTGTATTTACAATACTTCCGTTGTCTCCAAGTTAAACCAACCAGATTCTCTGATGAATATACACCTTCATGCGTCCTGCATCATACTCCTGCGTCTAATATTCCTTCATACTCTAAGATACCTTCATAGCTCATCCAAGCACGATTTGAATGGAAAGATACAGGATGCGTTCCCTAAGGTTTATTAGAGCCGGGCATTGACGGAAAAGGTAGTACACAGTCCCTTCTTCATTATGACAGCTTCTGCGGAATTAATTGTACCGTAGGTCCAGTATTCTAGCAAGTGTCCTGTAATAAAGGAGACAATTAGCCTTATTTGCTCACGACGATATTCCATAAGTAGATTCGTCGCACAGGAATGTTCATTAGTCCACCTGTTTTGTGCAGTCTCAAATAGTTTCTGCGGAACAGCAATCTTGATTTTAACAAAGGAAATACCATACAAGTTGTCGATCGCCTCCTCATTTATCATCGCACACCTTTTGGCCAATTCATCTGCTATACAATTATCCTGATTTCCATCATGTCCAGGGACCCATATAAGCGTTGTTCTAGAATGTCTCGCTATCTTATTTAGGGATACCCGGCATTCCTTGGTGAGGACACCAACTATTCCGCTAATGGCTGCCTAGCTATCACTAAACATACATATATCTCCAGATACTCGATAATACCTCAGCCAATTGAATGCACGTTTAATGTCAGTAATTTCCACCTGAAGAGCAGTACAGAAGTTACGTAGCCTAAAGTAGGATTTTATCCAAAGTTCGCAATAAAAAAACCCCCAATGACCCTATTGTCCCTTTTAGAACCATCAGTATGTATCCTTATGACATCGTCAGGGGAGAAGAGTCCGCGAGATTTTAATATGGAAATGCCTATAGAAAAAAGGTTTCTCGCTGCATTAATCGACATTACTATGTACGTGTCAATAGTAATTCATTATCAATAGTAATTCATTATCCAAGGTCCTTACCAGACCACGCACAACCAACATTTAGTAACCATTTTAAGATCGGTTTTTTCACATAAAATGTTTCCTATCCAAGTAAAAGTCTAGAAAATTGGTACATACATTTTGTGAAATAAAAAAATGCATGCTAAGTTTTATTAAAATCGGTCGTGCCTACTTTTTTATGTATGATATTTTTATACCCACCATCGAAACAGATTGATTTTGTCATTCTGTTTGAAACACACCAAAATATTTAACGCAGAAGCATATATATTATGGTTCCTTGTAAGATTCTAAGACGATCTAGCTATGTCCGTCCTTCTGTCTGTATTTTTAAAACACGATAGGGCCCGTAGGGTGCTAGCTGGCTGAAATTTGGTATTGAAAGTGGAGAACATAGGTCAATGATTTCACCTAGCCCCCATGCAAATGACACCCCAGAATACTTGGGCAATTGAAAATACATTGGTTATAGGGAAAACCTGATAAGCACACATAGTTATATGAAACGATATTGTAAAATATGGCAAAAATCGGGCAACATTTTTCCATAGTCCCAATACAAGGACCCCCTGCTATGGTTAAAAAATGTAATACATTGTATTTCACCTTATATATCAACAGGGTAGCTTCAAATTTAATTTTCTTAAAGCCTTTATTCTCCTATATGATTCATTTATACATAAGTATTCAATCATAGCAATCGTTTTGAAGACTCCACCCCACTGTGAATTGTTATAAAGATAAGTGTTTTCTCTAGAACTTATTTCCTCCCAGACAACTTCCAAACTTTCTGTGTTAAACAATCAATTGTTTCTCATAAAAAATACATAAATAAATTATGCCAACCTTGTCTAAGATTCTCGACCCTGAACACAGCCAACAATCTTTATTTCCTATAAATTTGGCAGATAAAATTCTATGGCTGACATGACGAACTCATATGTTTTACATTTTTAGTATTTTATTTCCTTACAATCGCTTAAAATTTTAATTTCCCATATCGAAGCGGAAAGTTCTGATGAACTTTTTTCTAACAATTTTTCTTTCCATATGTAACACACACACACATATGCAAAAGATAAACAAATACAAACAAATATGCTAATATGTGTGTGCCAGTGAGTGTGAAGATTTAAGCTCATAAAACATTTATTACGAAATTTTTATTATTTATCAACAATTTTCATTTTAGCATGAGTACTAAACAACAATTTTATGAGCTCATCTTGAAATTTTCCGAAGAAATCTATTTTATAGCAACATTCCAGTTGTTTATTGTTAACAGGAATTCCAGACACATACAAGTTTCTCAATACACAGTGATGGGCGAATGTGTAGCTACAGTATTTGTACATAAAATCACTAGAACATTTTCAGACAACAATTCGGACATAGTTGGAAGAATCTTGCAATTATTATATTCAAAAGATTTAGAAATAACTATTTAGTTACCATGCTCCCTGTTCCAATCCGTCCCATATTCGGTTAAACTTTTTGCAGTGATAAGAAATTTATTCACATAAAGTTTGAAGAATGTCACAATGATTGTTCACAGATATTCGAAAATAACAATTTACTTCGTATGGCTGCGGCCACGCCCATTTTTGCGAGTCACAGCTTTTTTCAGCCAAGCTGCGCATAATGGTACCGATGTGATATCCTCGAAGTTTTGCGGCTTTCACAATTATAGTTCACCAGATATTTAATAATAACTATTTACTATGTATGAGGTGCCACGCCCACGTGAAAATAAAATATGGCCTATTGTTCCTTCTAGCTATAGGAGACCATACAGTAAACATTTCAAGAAGATCGAGCAGTCGTTTCGGCTCCTATTTACATACATATATGAAGCCAAACATAGTTCACATAATTTTTAGAAAATATTTCCTAAAATATTTATTCTAGAGTTTTATAATTTTTATAATTTTAGTTGAAAACATTGACAACATATTTTCAAGCTGCACCTTAATATATTTACATTTTCTTAATATATATAAACAACATATTTTACTGTTGCACTGTTTCATTTTGTCATTATTTATCACACAAGAAAATCTATGTAACGGAAAAAACTATAAAAACAAGACCAACACAACAAAATTTTTTTTATTGCGAAAACTCAACAAAATAGAACATTTGAAGTTCTTGAAGATACACAACATTTTATGTTGCATAAAGGAGAATTTAACATCCCACGTATAAGTATGTTTGAATTATATCATCATAAAATGTACCTATATGACTTTATATGACTGTGCAAAAAGTGCCGACAAAATTTGGAATTTATAAAAATAATTACTTAAAATAATAAGTGTTTATAAATATGATGAATGTTGCAGATATTCGTCACAGATCATTAAATTCAAATCGATATTGGAAATTCGTAACACTGTCCCCTACTGAAGCCTGTTCGTTCCGAATAGGCACAGATTTACCTTTCCAGTGGGCAGATAGTCGCTTAAGATATTCAATCTTAATTCTCGATATCGGTCTTCCACATTTCCCTTATCTATGACCAACCTCTTAACCACCCTACGTGGTCCTTTCTAGTGACTCTGTAGTTTGGAAGACAAACCTTTACTACGTTGTGGGCTATATCTGGTTTTCAGTTAGTCGTTGGTCATTTTAATTCGTCTCCGAACGAATTCATTCATTTCTTTGCCGAATTCATTGCTCTTTCACCCAACCTGGAACCCGGCCTGATGATCTTTTCACATCGGGAAAGACCAAGCACTCCAACAGGAATCACTTCGTCGTTGTACCGTTCAACGAAGGCCTCCATCGTTACACGACCACTTTTCACATCTGCTGGTTTCAGCACCCATAAACCATTGTCTACACAATCCTACTCTTCCTCACGGGCGCATACCAAATCCTCCGACTGCGGTCACAACTTTTGGTGCTTGAGACTTGCTCTCATGTGTGCATTTCTGCGAATTGATAATCGTGTATAAATACACTGAGTGACTATTTGAACTGTTGTTGTTGTACATTGTAAATAAATTAGGAGTTGTTACAAATTTTAAATTACTAAATGGCTTTTATTTGCAATCAAAAGTTTTCGGTTTCTTTATAGGAAATAAACCAACGTTTTAAAAAGGTTAAAACGTAACAATATAAAAAGTACACTTTGATGTCACCACTAATTGCGGAAACTGGTTGACCGATTTCAACCAAAATTTTAGGATATGTTGAAAATGGTCTGTAGATGGCTTGTGTGAAATTTATGTGAAATCGGCTCAGTGGTTTCGGAGATTTGCGTTTATTGTGCAAAATTTTGTTTAACATGTGACAAAAGTTAAAAGCAAAACAATCTTCAAACACCTTGAAGGAAAATTAACACTGAATGTGATCCGAAAACTTTCAAAGAGTATATAGTCTAACCAAGACAATTTAAAGTCACAGACTAGAAAGACTTCTCATACCAAATCGAAGGATCTCACCGTGCAACAGCAATTCGAACACATGAAATTTAACCCTATAACCGGTAAGACCGCCACAGGTCGTCGATTTTTGGGCACCATTGCTGTATTAAACACTTTTTCGCTTTAAAGTAGTGAAAACTGTCTTTAGATAATACTTTTTTACATTTGTTATACTTTCCAATATACTCCAACAAGTCGTTTGTCAGCAATGATCAGTCAAGTGCAAAAAGTCAACAAATTAGCATCTACAATTATTACGCAAATTTAACTATTAAAAAACAACGGCATGCAGATAACATTTTATATTTAAGTTTTATAATGTATTTGAAGTGAAAAAAATAAAAAGTTTGATTTAAAAGCGAAATAGTGAAGGCCTTCGCAAGACGGTCTTGCCGGTTTGTGTATACAAAAATCTCCTCTTCTCTTACATTGTTGTTTACACCTTTGGTTCATAAAACTCTATTGTTTGCTTATGGGTCTATTATGTGCATCCTTTTATTTTACTATTGTGTTAAAGATGGATATTAGTCCTTATCGAAAAATATAAATTTGAAGCAAATGTCTGATGAACAATTTCTCAAGTTCATCGATTCTGTAGAGTTCTGTAGAGAGCACAGATGAAAGTATTAATAGCGATGACAGTATTGCTGATTCCACTTATGTTTCAAAGGCGAAACACTATCTCCGAAAATACTTGCCCAATAAGCCGCATAAAAGGGGGATCAAATTATTCGTGCTTTGTGATTCACACGGTTTTGCCTACCGTTTTTAAATCTGCAATGGGTCCGAAGATAATATCATTTTACCTGTTATACCGATCACTGGAGCTACCTTAAATGTTTGGAGATTCCTAATTTCACGCATCACATCCTGTATTTTGATAACTTTTACAAATCGAAGCCGCTGGTGGTCTATTTACGACCCAAAGGAATTTTTGGTTTGGGCACAATTAGAGGTACTAATTTTGTTTGTCATATTCCTTGTTGATCATGATTTGATTTTGTGTAAGCTGCGAAATGAACTAAGAGCAGAGATGATTAAGCATAGAATACATGACCTCAATCCATGGAGTCGATGTGAATACTGTATGGAAGGATAACAAATATGTCCGCCCGTCATCGTCATATGTAGGTATTGAACGTTTCAGAAGAACCAATCCTGGTGAATAACAATCAAAGGTTCATCGGTATGGTAGAAACCAAATTATTCTAAAATATAATGATCGCATGTATGGAGTAGATTTCATGGATGGTCTCCATGTTCGACACCATATTTTAGCTAAGACTCACAATATTATGATTAGGTTGTTCTTCCATTTTGTGGACATGGTCTCTACAGGCCGATGAGGCCAATACTTCCAACAATGTGCCAATTTAAGAACTGCTTTTACAGCTTCCAGAATTGCGTGAGGAAATAGCTGCTGGACTGTTTCCTTCAAAAATATACGGTCTATAGGACGAACAAATTTCGATGAGCATTTATCACTACATTCTGGCATATCAGGTGTTGGGAAAAGAGCTACTCATCAAGTTGCTGATGTTCACTTCGATGCTGACGATCATTTTCTTGTTTGGGTGGAGAGAAAAACCAAGTCGTTTGTTCCAAATGAAACCTGTCTTTATGCGCTCAATTCGATCAGAATTGTTTCTGGAACTACCACCATCGAAAATGATGTGTATTTTAACTTTGTTTGTTCCTTTCTCTCAATAGAATATGTTTATAGATATATAAAATTTACCTGTGGTGTTATATTACAAGCAAACCGGCGAGAACACATACATGCTATTATTTACCCTTCAAAAATTTTCACCTGGTGTTCGCTCAGAATGTTTTTTTCGCCTGAAAATTAAAACTTATGGTTCTTTTGACTACATCTACTTGATAAAAAATTATTGGCTTCATCGGATAATTTTTACGGTCTTGTCATTATCTCATTCTTATTTGGTGAACGACTCTTGGAAAATCACCCCACCATAGCACTGTGGTGGAATTGAAAAAAACGATGAAATAAATCTGTAACTTCTAAAATTATATATAACTTCTAAAAATACTATAGATGAGGTATAGCTGTGTTTAGGTTTTGAGTATGGGTGGCGCAGCCTTAAGACTCCAAAGTGACGTACCTCGGGTATACGAAAAATTCAAAAACAAATCGAGAAAGATTTGTATCCGCTAGTAGTAAAAATGTAGAATTTGGCAGATAAAATTACTGAGGTACTCGGGTATACGAAAAATTCAAAAAGAAATCGAGAAAGATTTGTATCCGTTAGTAGTAAAAAGCTAGAATTTTGCAGATAAAATTACTGAGCTACTACAGCTTTCTTCAACAAGGGCTTTAGTATACCGATAATGGATGGACGTATTGAAGGTCTCGAAGGGAATCCATTTGGGAACTTCACTAATGTCTCGTATTCAAAGGTATGTATGTGTTTAAGCGACCTCTAGTGTAATGTATTTCACTTTGCGATCTCAGCCGTGGAAATGTTCGTGAGATCATATACGAATTTATTCTGATAGTCAGGCCGCCATGAATACTTTTACGAAATGGCCAGATTACATTCAGCAGTTAAACGTTTCAAGGTACTTGAAGAGTAAATTATACCTACAATGTCAAGTTACATAAGATTTAAGTAAGACTGTCATCAACTTATAACATTCAAAAATATTACGTCAGAGAATATCAAATCTATCCCATAATGACTTCTGTAGATGGTACATCGTCTGAAAAATCGCTAATGCAAGGTGACATTGTCCTAAATTACCAGACGGATATGTGGGAAATTGAAGTCAGAAGTTTGGATACGGTTATCTTTAGCACACGCTAGTGTAAGTTATTATTTTAGGATAGTACTTTATCTTACAGAATACTAAAAACTGTGAGTATCGTCACTGTAAGCAAATTCAAAAACACAACACATTCTAAATTGGTTATATATGTTCTATAAGTTTATCATTCTACAGCTAGTGCACAAAAATTCTGTCTCGATATCCAAGATAGAGACCGTTCTTAAAAAAGATTGTTAGCAAATACTAGATAAATTACGGATTAATGGTTAGTTTGAAAAGTTTCTTCTTATACTGAACAACTAAACATTAATGGACAGTATGACATTGGATATTAAACATGCCAGTTAGATCATGTTTTTAAATATTCTAGATACATGTGTATCGCCATTGTAACTAAACTCATTTTCTTATTTTATAATATTTCTTTGAAGATACATAAATAAAAATACAGATTTTAAGGGAACCGTTTTTTCTGCTCTTCCAACCCACAACACATAACAATTGTATCGTTAAAATATTGTATAAATATAGCTCCCAAAAATAAGCATATGAATTGATGAGCAGCTGACTGGGTTGGGTATACATAGTTGGTTACTTGGATGAATGGCTGGCAAAGATTAGTAGACAACGACAAATGTTTTAACGTATGATTTGATTTATTTTTATAGTCGGATTTAAAGATTACACGTAGTATTTTCTAATGTCGTAAAATAAAAATTGCAAAAGCATTAGATGATTTATGGCTGTAATATAAAATTTTTTCCTAATAGAAGACTTTTGACATTAGAATAGTGAGAGTGTGAGTGGGAATAAATAGTTTACTCATTTCATTTTATAGATTTCTAAGGAAGCAAAATTTTCCAACAAATTAAATACAGAACGAATAGTAGGATAATTACAAAATTTACTTATTTCGCTTATTTTAAATTTGTTTAATGTTTTACCCTAAAATACGTTAATCACTTTGTAATGTTCACAACCAACACACATTATTTATTTATATTTTTAAACACTTTGTTAACACAATTATCCTTTTATATTTTGTTGCCATTATTTTTGCTTAAAATTGCCACGAACGAAATGAAAACACATACTTATCATCACCTTCATACATAAAATACATTACGTGCACGCTGTAAATGATATAATTAAAAATCCTTCAAACAGTGTCAACATTATAGTTTTACTCCAACACACGTACAGTATTTCAACAAGTGGTGTATCTTAAAAATATAAGATCTCAGAATCCTCTTAGCACTGAAGAAAAAATAAAAAAATACACATTTTAGAAATTCATTTAAAATATAAGTTTTTTAATATTTGTGGTATCCGTTACCAATTTACTTCAAAACACCATTTGTTTTACTACCCTTTACATGCACGATGTGTTCAGATAAAGTACTTAAATGTGTTTTTTTCCCAAGATTACTCATACGCGTTCATTTATGTAAATGCATAATTTCAAACTCATTCATTAAAGAAAGACAAACACATAAAGAAAGTCACTTAACGACTATAACCTGAAAAGTAAATTAAAAGTTTAACTTTAAATTTAAAATACTTATTATTAACATGAGAGAGTAACTCTTGAGATGAGTCATGTTTTTGCAATTCTAGTTTGCAAGGACTTGAGCAAACATTTTTATAGAAATGTATATTTGTATTTTGAACTATTTTTACTTGCTATGTAAAAGAATATTTAATTTAAAGCTTATTAAGTATTTATGTACTACAGTAAACAAATTTAACTTCTGGAAGAAGTTAAATTTGAAATAATTTTCCAAATTTTTCCACTTTTTCACAAAGATTAAATAAATAATTTTCCGAAAATTGGTCTATAGGATTCAAAATTTTAGGTCTAGAATAATATTAAGGCAGAAAAAAATGTATCCATTGTGGATCCGTATTTAAATGCCTTTTATTTGATATCCACATTGAGTTCTTACAGCGAAAACATCTTAACCAACAATATATTCGATAATTGTTTATATAACCTGTTGAAATTTCATAGGTTTACCATAGATGTACCGTTACAATTTTATAGCAAAAACAATTTTAGATGAAATGCACATCGCCCATATATTTACACTGAAGTAAATCGAAAGCAAAGCTTCTCTTGTAAAGTTTGGAGGGGTCTATGTACATTAAAGTGTTCCAATAAAATGAAATGACGAATTTTAATCGCCCCTAGAATTGCTCTATACATTGTAAAAATACAATCTGAAAAATATTATGAACATTAACTGGTGAGGAAAAAACCTGGAATTTTTAAAACCAAAACCACTATAGTAGGGAGAATTTATGCATTTGTGCTAATGTTTGTAACGCACAAAAATAGTAGACGCCTTCTGATTCGATTAGACAATGTCCGTCCGTCCATCTGGTTGACTTCATGACCAAAATCACTGTAATGAGCATAAATCACTTAAAAATGTTGGTATCCATATATAATTCAACAAAAACAAGCCTCATATAGAAATAAATCATATGACCTAATCTCATGGTGATAGGTACATAATTGCTCATACCTACCATATAAGGCCCATTTCCGAAAATCACTCACGAATATAAATTATTGAAATTTTAAAAGAAAAATGTTTTTGCATATTTACCCAGTTAGGGTATCATATGGTCGGACTTGGCTGTCTCGTATCTGAAAACATATACAAGGGAATGAGAATTTTTTTTTTATACCAAAAAAATTTTTTGGTCATACATTTTATTTCACTAGTAAATTAAAAAAATAAAAAAAAACTATTTCGAAAAAAAATTTTTGAAAACAATTTTGAAAAAAAAATTTTTTTTAAATTTTGAAAAACAATTTTGAAAAAAAAAAAATTAATTTTGTTTACCTAAAAATATTTGAAATTTTTATTTTAAAGTATAATTTGGTGAAGGGTATATAAGATTCGGCACAGACGAATGTAGCTCTCTCACATTTCAACGAAAGTTGAAGACAGATAGAACTGTATTATTTGACGAAAGGGTAGAGAAAATGATGTCAGATTTTTACAGTGGGTAGATATGACCACTGTGTATCGATTTCTTGCAGAGGAACCATTACGATACTTATATATAAAAATGGATGTTTGTATGTATGTACTTATGTTCCGAATGATCTCCAAAACGGCTGGACCGATTTTGATGAAATTTTAAGGGAATCTTGAAAATACCACAGCTGGTATCTGTTTATCGACCTTTTCTTTAATTTAGTTTTCTATATACAGGCTTTCAAGGTCAGTGATTGTTGTAAAAATAATAAAAACTTGACAAAAAATTAAAAAAATTGTAAAACAATTAATGAGATTCCGTTGGTTGTGGGAGCGTGCAATAAGCTCAATGAGAAAATTCAATTGAAACAACCTGGCGAAACAAATCCATTGACACAGTAATGAACGAAGAACAATCCGTCAATTATCCTACTGAATTTTTGAATTCATTGGGACCAGCCGGAATGCTCCAAATAAAAACAAGTAAGAAAGTATGGTCGGTCAAGCCCGACCATATAATACCCTACACTAAGTAAGTGAGCAAAAACATTTTTCTTTCAAAATTTCAATAATTTATATACGTGAACGATTTTCGGAAGTGGGCCTTATATGGGAGCTATGACCAATTATGGACCGATCACCATGAAATTAAGTAGTGTGATTAATGTCTGTATGAAAGTTATTTATGTTGCATTTTATGTGTATACCAACATTTTTAAGAGATTTATGCTCGTTAAAGTGATTATCGGAAGCAGGTCTTATATGGGAGCTATGACTAATTATGGACCGATCATAATAAAATTTGCTAACATGAATTTCGAATATATAAAACTTATTTGGAGAAAAACTTGTGTAGATACCTATATAAATTAAACATTTATGACCGATAAAGTCCAATTTTGGTAGGACATTTATATGGGGGCTAGGTGAAATAATGGACCGATTTCAGCCAGTTTCAATAGGGTTCGTCCTTGGGCAGAAGAAATGATATGCACCAAATTTAATCGACTCAGAAAGTGATTCTGAGTCGATCGGTATACTTTGAGGTGGGTGTTAGACTAATATTTTTGGGCGTTACAAACATCTGCACAAATCCAATATACCCTCCCCACTATGGTGGTGTAGGGTATAAATAGGCAGAACAGAAAAAAGTATAAACATATGAGCCATTTTGTGAAGATAAATTAGATGCTTTTATAGGAATTTTATGCAAGCTGGCATCCCCAAATCAAATAGAGAACACATAACAGAGTTGTGGAAACCTACTCTCTTACCGTTGTTTCGGGTAGAAAAGTCTATATGTGGATTCAAAATGAAGCTACAGTGCATACATTTTGATAATGATGGAATCGAGATATTTGGACTATGCTGAATAAGAATTTAGGTCCGAGTTATAAACCTTGTGAGTGCATTACAAATAATGAGCAATTTCATGGATATCGCCGACGTACCTGCTTTACGCAGTACATGCCGTTCAAGCATGAAAAATATATCATCAAAATAGTTTTGGCTTGTGATATATTAAACTCTTACCCATTGCATACTGCTAAGTTGTATACTGGTAAACCATTAGAAGGCGAGCGTCAAAGTTTTATAGGCGAAAGAACGGCTTTAGATCTGGTTTTTTATGCAAAATATCAGGAAGAAATGTACCTACTGACAACTTTTTAACATCTTTGAAGCGAGCAAAAACTTTATGCTCATGGAACTTAACAAAAGTGGATACCTTGCCACTTTATCAAATTCTTTACAGGTTGAACATAATTGATCAAGTTTTACTTGTTTTTAAAAAAAATCGACCCACCCCTATGCACATATATACCTTATGGAGAGACAAATGATACATGTGGAAATTACAAACAGAATGACACACTGAGATGCTCATGGTGAATGTTATTAAAGTGGATTTCAGGGACATGTGTATAACCTAGTTCCTGATATGATGATGATATATATTCGATAAATTCCATGTAGTTCACACTCCTTTAGTTTACAGGAAAGTTATTTGCCACAAGACTTTAAGACAGCTTGCATTGTCCTGTATGGTGATATACTAGGACTTACCTAGCTGACATTGAGGAATTTCAAAGAATTTCAAGAGTATTTCTTAGAATTTTGTTAAAATTTTCCAAGGATTACAGGGAATTTTACAGCTATATTCCTAGCAAGTGTGTTAGGTATCCCGCACTTTAAATAAAACTAATCTTCCATTGTGATGTAATATTAAAATATTTTAGCTTATTTTTTTGTATAACTGATAACGCCAACACCTTTAACACTTTTACACTGCATATCTGCCTATATTCCTAGAATAGCCAGTCAAAATCAGCGTTTGCTCTTTACTGCTGTTTCGTATTTCACGTAACTATATAAAAGTCTTAAAAAAGAGAAAAATTATTTTGCTCTTTCTACAAAACTAAGTATTTAATTTCCCATAAAACTTTATCTTTCAAAAACAGCACCGAAAAATGAAGAAAAACTTTTTTAATTGTTATAGTTCGTTCAGTTGCTTTAGTCTGATATTTAATTTCCTTTCTTTATTTTACTAATTTTCGTGGTTTAAACAAATCTTTTTTTTTTTATATGAGTGTATACACATTATTGTTTATTTTTTTTAACATATTTAAAGTTTTAACAGGCTGAAATTGAAATACAGAAACATAAACGTATAAGTGAGGATATAGTTCAGACAAATTGTACTATTATATGGAGCTAAATTCTATTTTTTAGGTATCGTAGATTATTACTGCTTTCTCCTATGTAACACAAATTTCATATATTATGTTTATAACTTAAGATCAGGACTATTGGACAACATTTTGTTGTTGCAACATCTTTCAAAAAAGTGATATGGCATTCACCTCTCAATTTTAATAATGTTCGAAATACATATTAATCCCTAAAGGTACAAATTTGTTTGTGACAAATAAAATGATTAAGCAATTAGTGCTACAAAATGATGAACCCAGAACCAATTTAATTGATCTCAAACCTTAAACTCAAATACAAACATGTTAAGGCAGAATAAACAACTTTTTTGCAGTTTTTTTCTTAAGTTTCAATTGTTTAAAAGTTTTTCCATTATCATCACCATTTACATTCAGTCCACAATGGTAGAACACATACTCCCACATTTAACATCACACATTACTTATGAACTCATCTGAGACAAAAATAACTTGTCCTCAAATCCAAGTGGTAGAAATTAATATTTATTTTTGGTTGCTAAAAAGAAATCATCAAAAAAAGCAGTTTTAAAATGACTTGTGTTAATATGACTCAAAAGTTATTCTTACTTTTCTAATATGTATGTAGGATTTTTTCAAACTTTTAGCTTTTCTTTTGAAACATTTGTACAATATAAATGTATTAAAAGTATAGGCCTTTGTTAGCTTTAACCTTTTTCCATCTTTCTGGAAACATATAGATTCCGAGCCAAAAGAATTGCTCATATTTTGAAGCCAATATCGGATACTTTGTTCCAAAGTGAAGCGTATTCCATAGAGCGTTCTGCATCGATCAAAATAAATAGTAGTCGTATGGGTCACGGTCTAAACTATAAAGTGGGTGAGGCAAAACTTCCCAACTGCTTAATTTTAAATAATATTTAATAAAAATTTTAAAATTTTTCTTGACGGTTTCAAATGGTCGCTTAAAATCAATCATTTGAGTTCGGTACAGGTTCCCTGTGATGATGTGGTCAATGACCACTGGTCATATTTCAGCAGCTTATAGTAGATAGGACCCTTTTACTCCCACAAAATACAGAGAGTTACCTTAGTGCCATGGATATTTGGCTTTGGTGTCGGTTCGGCTGGTTGACTGGGCTTCACATACGATTGTTTACACTAAGGGTTATCGTAAAAAAAAAAATATTGCTGAATCAATTATGTGAAAATTAAAAAATCACAAATTTATAATTCAAATGGCATAAAAAAGGTTAAATAGTTTTACTTGAAACTTTGCATACTGAGCAAGAACTCCAACATGTAACAATCCTCCGAACCGCTTGACTATAGAATGTTTTGTTCGAACATAAATTGAAAAAATCTGAAAAAAAACTGAATAAATGCAAAATGCTCAGATTTTTTGACATTTTGCTATAAATATCTCAGAAACTAAGCATTGTGTTGTTAAGTGATTCAGAGGAATTTTAGATATTGAAATTCTTGCCCAGTGTGCAAAGTTTCGAGCAAAACTCTTCGGCCGTTTTTGTGCCAATTTTGCTCTTTTTCACATGGTGAACCGAGCTTGATGTATGATAGCAATGTGGATAGATCATATCATTTGAAAAATCTTTAAAAGGCACTAAGGGCCATTGACTTTAAGTGTATTTATCTACCAGATCTCTGTTCCCACCGACCTAATGACCACCGTAATGTCAGAAAGTTAAAGCTCGCAAGAAATCATTAATATTTTGCCAACCCTTGTGAAAAACATTGGTTTTCTCCAAGCAAAAACATTGATCATAGAATCTTTATTTTTCATCGGAATTTCATCATAGATACCACTTTGGAAAGGTTTTGAAATTATCTATTTTGGTGTTTCACCAATTGTTGCAAAAAGTGGCCACAAGGTGGCGGTAATGATAATTTTCTAATTAATTTAAAAAAATACCTTTTATTTTGATTTCTTTCGATCTTGGTACATTCAGAAAAAATATAGACCTAACACTCCTGGACAAAGTTCCTGAACATTGTTCAACCAACTTTTATTGTTTTAAGGTTCAAAAAGGTGATTTTCGTGAGTAACATAAAAATAAAAGTATCTTTTCAAAAATTCAGAAATAAAAAAGTCGTAGAACAAATTTTGTGTCTGACAGAGATTCGTTTTTAATAATAAGAAAGTTCTTTTTCACAAAAAATCGTTTTTGAGCTATTGCTAACTATAATGTTCAATAGATAAGTGAGAATAAATGAGTGATACATACTTGTGTACTTGTCAAAATGACATAAAGGTTATTAAAAACCAAAACTATGTTCAAAATATACGTCATCTATTGTATATCCCGCACTTTTAAGTCATACACCCAGTGTATGAAATGATTAACTGCGGCTTATCAACAAGTTTCTCACATAATTAAGTATAATGCAAAAACTGGAAGCAAACTGAGAAATTATAACAAATAACCTTATAAAAATAAGTGTACCCCTTATTTCAGATCTTTAATACTTTATAAGGGATTTTGGGTGCATTTTGTATACCATGATATGTGCTAGTTTATTTGTAATGTTAACTTATATAAGAAGCATTTTAAAATTAGTTTCTTTCAGTGTTTATTATTTATATTTTTTGCAAAAACTAAAAAAATTAACGGAAAAGTTAATTATTTTAACACAACCGTAAAAAAAGTTTGAAATGGGAACAGTTTAATTACGAGAACACTCATAATTTTAAACCGGGGACCATTTATTTTTAGCAGATAATGCTTAATAAACATGCCTAAGTATTTAGAAACTGATATGTATTATTTTTGCAGTGGGAACAGTTAATTTTTTTTTTTTTAGGTAAAAGTAGAATGTATGACATAAAACTAATGCATAACTATTACATTCAATAATATATGATCAGGGAATAGTTTATTTTTGAGAACAAATGTAGATTTTAATTGGGAAAAGCTGGAAAAAACTTTCTTAATCATACACTATAGTAACTGAAATAATGAATTGTTATGGTGGGTACAGTTTTTTTTTTAAATGAGAATAGGAACCAGCTTATACCCCCACAAAAAATTTCAATGAATTTATCAGTAAAATTGTGAATTTAGTATATGAAAACTAAATCTTACTCAAATATAAATTTTGTATTCCCGAATAACCTTTTAATGATAAATTTGCAGGTGCTTTTGCATCAAGACTGAACTGGCAACTCGCTTTATTTTGATTGTCTTGCGAAAACATTGAAGTAAGTTGTTTTTTCTTTACTCACTTACACACTATAATTTGTGTCGGCAAGAAACCAACCAGTTGTAGTAGGGAATGTAAGAAAAGATAAAATCACTATTTATTGTTGGAGTTTTGTTTAAGTTTTGATATTTTTACAAATAAAGTGTCTGTTATTCTCATTCACTCTATAGCTTTATTTTTAAAAGTTGTCCTGATGATCTGGCCTAAGCAACCAGTGAAATCCGAATAGGAACTAGCTTAGGTTAGGTTCCATGGGCAGCCGCTCCTCAAGCAGCTCACTTGGGTTCATTCAAATCTGATCTAATTGTGATACCCAAGTGGTAGTCATCAGGGTATTTATAGTACTTTCGTTGACTCCAAATTAAACTATGCAGATTCCCGGATGAAGGAATAGATTTGTCTCAGATTCATCCTTGATAGCTCGTCCAAACATGATAGAAATGGAAATCCGAGGATGCATTCCCTCAGGTTTGTCAGAGCCGAACATTGGCAGAAAAGGTGATACACAATATCTTCCTCTTCTTCATTATGGCAGCTTCTACAGTAATCATTGTACCGTAGGTCCATTCTTCTAGCATGTGTCCCGATTAAACAGTGTCATGTAATAAAGGAGACAATTAGCCTTATTTGCTCACGACGGTAATCTATAAGTTCTATATAAAAATAATTCCTCCTGCTGGCATCATATATGGGCCAAGTCGACCTAGCTGTAGCACAGAAAGGTTCATTAGTCCACCTACTTTGTGCAGTCTCATATAGTTTCTGCTGAACAGCCATCTTGCATTAACCAAGGGAAATACCAGAAAAGGGGTCATTCGCCTCCTCACTCATCATCGCAGGGGGAAGAGTCCGCGTTGCTATAAATCCCTGTTCGGGATCATAATATTGAAATGCCTATTGAAAAACGGCTTTGCGATGCAGTAATCGCCATAACAATATATGTGCCCATAGTAATTCAGTATCCTAGAGTGTCCAAGGTCCTTACCAGACCACGAACAATCAGCATTTAGTTTCACAGCTGAGTTGAGAGCCATTTATATCACCATCAAATCCACTGGTAACCAGTTTAGAATAGTAAAAGGTGCCTTAGAGGAGGTAGACCTTACAGGAAATAGCTTATCCCCCAACAATAAATTTATATGACTTTATAAGTAAAATTGGGAATTTAGCATATGAAAACTAAATCTTACTAAAATATTAATTTTGTTTTCCCGAATAAACTTTTAATGAAGCCGATTTATGTTTTGCTACAACTACCAAATTTTGTTAGACAAACTAAATTTATAACTTAAAATCAATACATAATTATTATTTGAATGAACTTTTGCTGTGGAAAAAGCTAATTTAAGAACAATAAGAAATTTTAACTGGGAACAATTTATTTTTTACCCGAAAATATGCTTTAAAAATAAGTAAGTAAGAACGTTTTTTTAAACTTAAATAGATGATTTTACAGTAAGAACAGTTTTTTTTTTTATCAAAAGTGGGAACACTTTTAATATTTGCTAAGCTCTACAAATATTATTGAAATTATAAATTTCTTTTGTTGTCACTTATTAAAAAAAAAACAAGTAACAGAGCTAAATTCGGCTGTGCCGAATCTTATATACCCTTCACCTAAGTATACATATTTACATACATTGCCTTTACCCATGCAAAACTCTTCATATAGCAACAACAACAAGAAAAAATCATAATATTATCTTTATTTTGTTCAGTGCACCTACAAACAAACAAATACAAAAACTGAAAAAATAAAGAAAAAGTCATACACCCGTGCTCATGCGCTTTTTTACACGCATACCTAAATTGGAGCGTAAGGCGTTTTTTACTTGTCAAAAATTCTCATGCCCATACAATTTGTATGCAGCATACCGAAATAACGCGACGGCAACGCTTTGCAATTGGAAAATCCGATTTTGACAGCGCGTTTAATAGTGAAGTTAGTTGCAAAACACAACAAATGTAAACACATACATACAAAAGGAGAAACAAATATGCAAGAAACACATTTTTTAAACTTTGATATTTAGTTTCTTTGATAAAATTTTAGTTTATAAATCGCGAAACAAAAATCAGAAACACCAATACTGCAATGTACTTTATTTTTTAAATAATCCGGGTTGTTATATTAATTTTTTTGATAACCTTGTTTTTATTGTTTGACGTAGCGTCGGCGCTTTTATTTAGGTATGACATTTCAGCGTTAAAGCTAAGCGTAAAGAAACGTTCCGCCTTACGCTTTTATTTAGGTAGGCCAGTTAGTTGTTTCGTTGAGTGGACAACGACTACTAAACTGTAAGAGCATGTAAGAATACGTGTGATTTGATTTTGCGCAATTGTGCTATGGGCTGCGCAGCATTGTTGTAGAAAGTTGTTGTTGGGTGTGTGTGGTGTTTACGTATAATAGAGATGCTCATTTGAAAACTCATTATAAACAACTCTCTCTTTATATATACCCTTGCCTCTCATGGTGAAGAGTATAAAAACAAAAACAAAATACGCAAAGAAATAACCAACAAACATCCACACAAACGCTTTGTTGTTTTTTTGTCAAAGCATGCAATAAATTGTCTTTTTTTGATGAAATTTTCAGAGGTTGTCTCGGATTTTTGCTCATATCTCCGTTATTTATGGACGGATTTTGCTGATTTTAAATAGCAAAATTCTCGAAAGCATGTCTTACAGAATTATTGAAGATTTGGATCCCGAAGATAACTGGGGTCTTCAGAAAATTGATTTCAACAGACAGACAGACAGACGGACAGACAGACAGACAGACAGACAGACGGACATGGCTTAATCGACTCCGCTATCTATAAGGATCCAGAATATATATACTTTATAGGGTCGGAAAATTATATTGTGGAAATTACAAACGGAATGACAAATTTATATATACCCTTCTCACGAAGGTGAAGGGTATAAAAAAAATAAATAAAAAATTTATTGTAGATTTGTCTTGATTTTATAAAACCTAAAACACTGACCAACAGAATTTTTGGAACAGAATATCGACACTATACTTCTGAAAGGGATTATCGAGTAGATCATTTTTGCACAATAAACTTAAATTTTAATTTTTTGATCGAAGGAAGCAATGTCTGAGAGAATTCTTATTGACAGAGTTATATTGTGGAATTATATCGGGATAATTTTTATGGAAGATACTAACGCTTTAGCTCCTCTCTTTAGGGGTCAATTTCACCGAGAAAATCTGTTTTTTCAAAACTTTGTATTTAGGATGTTAACTGTTTTTACGTCAATAAATTTCCTTACTTTTTCTGAAAGTTTTTGAATATACAACTAAATTGTTATTGTACTCCTTTGCGTTGTCTTTAATCAATTTATTATTTAATCACTTACACAATAACTTACTCACATCCGTCAGCTGCGTTTAAGTAGTATACATATCTTTGTCCCTGGCAAATAGTTGTTTTATTAGTCACGCAGAGAACTTGTGGTCAAACAAGATGTTGCGGTAAACTATTGCCATTTCTATACTTTAGAAATTTAAGTTATATTGCTTACTTTTAATACATTACTATTTTGACCCACTGTACAGCCATAAATCTAAATATATTTCAAAAATATATAATATATACACTCTTACTCCATTGGTTCAGTAATTCGTAAAATCTGAATTTGTTGCCATTTACTTTTCTATCGTGATGAATGATTGCGTATGATTAACATCCGCAACACTCATACGTTCAGTATTTCATTCGTTTAAAATTGTATTGCATACTTTTAGATGATACATCGCACAATGATTTAGAAAAGTTTTATTTTGGAAATAATTCGGTATCTCGTGAACTATTTGAGATATTGTTACGAAATTTCACACGCTTGGAGCAGAGGTATTTTCAAGTTGATTTGCAGTTGTTCAGTTTCCTAGCTCTAATCAACACCAGGGCATTGCCCCATAAAGTTGGTAACCTCGGGTATCAATTTTGTTTTTTTTTTAAACGACAAAAATCCATTTATGATCCGAATGAGCTAAAATTTAAAATATAAATAGAGCTTAAGAAGATCTACAAAAAATATGGTTACATGTGTAGGTTATCTCTATTAGTTGAAATGACATTTAGGTTTATTTATTTATTTTTTTTTTTTAATTTTGCTCGATCTTTTTATAGTCGAGTTTTTTTTTCTAAAATATCACCTATATTAGTGATAAAATTATAAATAAAATAAAGCAAATTACTAAAAGTTATCTCTTCCCTATAAAAAGGTACACGTATCCAAAGATGGAACATGTGAAAAGGACCGTACACATGATCTAATTTCTATGCCAATTTACTCAGTTTCATCATGCTGGGTGACCAGAATTTGTTGTCAATGTGCAAGCTTTCTTAAATCAAGCAAACTTTTCAATATTTAAATCTACATTAAAAATAATACAATAATAATTTTCATAAAAAATCCTTGAAAAAACATATAAGTTATGGAATATCACAATATTAAGGTCAAACATGGACATAACAAATATAGAGTTGTATGCGGCAGGAAGAAATCTTTACAATTAAATAAAAAATATACAAATATTAAAAAAAACTTTAAATATTTTTGAAAATGGTCCAGCTCACGAACGGTTATCTCTAGATCCAAAATATTTTGGTAGACAATCGAATGATTCCAGGGACCGTAAATAACTCCTCAAATGAGTTTTTTTTTTATGACGGCTATTTAAAAGTCATTTTTTAACAGTTTCATTCGAACTTTTATTTTTACGTTGAATAATAACTGTTTTAAATGGATTTTTATTTTTAAAGTCACAAATTAACTATTATAAAATAACATTTTTGATATAACTTATAACCGCTAGGGTCCCTGAATGATTCTACCGTAGTAACCGAATTTTACAGTTTTGGCTGCAAAATTTTAGAAGGGTAACAAAAGTTTGGTTGCTTCAACCGAAATTCTTCTTTATCAACTAAATTTCTGTTGATAGAACAGAAAATTTCTATCTACATCTATAACTAGAAGGGCAAAATAGGATTTTTCTAGAGTTATTTACAGTTATATACAGTTTTTATATACAGTTTTTTTTTTTTTTTTGAATTTGTAAAATCGCCAACATTGAACCCACTGATTTCCCAAAAACCTCTAAGATACCTAATTGTTTCTTGAGTACTCCTATTCTTTCTTTATATACATAAGAAAATGGATTTACGATACCTCTCACCTGGCTTTAGTTAGAATTTTTCTAAAACAGCTCTATTTTCGTGTATGTTGCTACTCATCCTAAGTTTCATTACGTTTAATAGGTGATTAAAATTGTGACAATAACAGATTTTTAGCAATCTTACATCAGCTATTTTGCACCATATACTATAAATTCTGAACTTTTAGGCTTTGCAAAATCTGAATTAAAACAAACTGTGAAATTCTAAAGAACTTACATAGAATTCTGTATGTGAGTGGAACAAAATGTATACCAAATATTATCGATTTCAGAATATTAGTAAAGGTTAAAAAATCGTTTTTATACCCTACACCACCATAGTGGGGAGGGTATAATGGATTTGTGCAGATGTTTGTAACGCCCTAAAATATTAGTCTAACACCCACCTTAAAGTATACCGATAGACTTAGAGTCACTTTCTGAGTCGATTAAACGATGTCCGTCCATCCGTCTGGCTAGCTGGTTGGCTGTCCATGTAAACTTTGTGCGCAGAGTACAGGTTGCAATTTTGAAGATATTTCGATAAAATTTACTACATATCATTTTTTCTGCCCAAGGACCATCCCTATTGAAATTGGCTGAAATCGGTCCATTATTTCACCTAGCCCCCATATATACACAGGTTTTTCTCCAAATAAATTCTATATATACCGAATTTATGTCACCAAAATTTTGTTATGATCGGTCCATAATTAGTCATAGCTCCCATATAAGACCTGCTTCCGATAATCACTTTAACGAGCATAAATCTCCTTAAAATGTTGGTATACACATAAAATGCAACATAAATAACTTTCATATAGACATTAATCACATGACTAAATTTCATGGTGATCGGTTCATAATTTTTCATAGCTCCCATATAAGGCCCACTTCCGAAAATCACTCACGAATATAAATTTTTGAAATTTTGAAAGAAAAATGTTTTTGCTCATTTACTTAGTGTAGGGTATTATAAGGTCGGGCTTGACCGATCATACTTTCTTACTTGTTTTATCTTAATTTTTGTTGCGTTCCGATACACACAACATTTTAAGACAGTCTTAGTAAACTTCCACAAATCCTATGAAATATTGTGTAAAAGTTTAGATTTTACACTATTAACAATCACATTTATATACTGATATACATATGTAATCGAAATATGAATGTTTACTTAGGACCATAATAAAATATTCAACCAAATTAAAAAGAAGAACAAATTTTTTCTGTACTTATGGCAAGAATAAATAATAAAATTTTTCGTCGTTTAATATTTTCTGAACTGAAGATTTCTAAAATCGAAAAGGACAAACTGGCAACACAGCATATGTATGAGATTCCCATCACTTATACGTTTCGGGTTTCATTGCTTTGTCGGTGCAAATTGTGCACCATGTCGTATGATAAATAAATAAACACAAATTTAAATGTTTTTAGCCCCATTTTCAGTATAACTTTTGGTTAAATAAATAAGAGTGTTATATTTGGCTGTGCCTAATCTTCTATACCCTTCACCAAGTATACTTTAAGCTAAGTATTAAAAATAATTTTTTATGGAAAAAAACTTAAAAAAATTAAATGAAAAATCAATTTCGTCTGTGCCAAATCTTATGTACTCTTCACCAAAGTATACTTTAAAATAAAGATTAAAAACATTTTTTCTATTTTTTTTTTTTTTCTGAAAAATGTCGTTGGTAATGTCTTTGATATATCTATCCTTAGATATCTATTTTTTGTTTGTTTGCTTGGACCAGCACTCAGGGGATGACCCCTACTAATGCAATGCAATTAGAAAAATAGTTTATGGGAAGGAGGATAGAGGGTTATGGAAAGGAAGATTGGAAGGGACAGGCAATACTTAGATGGGAATCTTATTCCACATACGGACGGTACGGCTAAAGAACGAATTTGTAGCGTGTTGTGCGATCCACTGACCAATCGACCACTGACGGATGATCCCTCGCTCATTAACGAGTATTTCGTAAGATACTACGGGTATCGGGAACAAGCTCCCTAATTTCATCAGAACACATTCAATTGTAGTATCGATAGAACAGTGAAACACAACGTCATGAAACATGGTCGCGTGATTTCTTCTATATTACATTTTGAAGATATTTGTTCTCGATAAAGATATTTTTGTAAATGGACCTTACATGGGAGCTATGTTCAATTATGAATCGATTCGCTCAATATTTGTAGGTACAAATTTGTGTGGATATCTATATAAATCAAGCGTTTGTAGCCGATGAAGTCTTATTTCGAGAGGACATTTTTTTGGGGGCTAGGTGAAATAATGACCGATTTCTACCAGTTATAATGGACTTCTCTTTGGGCCAAAGATAACACATGTGGAAAACTTTATTGAAATATCTTCCAAAGTGCTTCTGAGTCGATCGTTACTTTAAGGTAGGTGTTAGACTAATATTTTTAGGCGTTTGGAAAATATATAGTCAAAATATATAAAAAAATCATGCTATGGTACAAAGAAACCAACGCAGAAATGGGCTTGAATCTTGAATCGTAAGAGAGAAGAAGTATTAGTTTTCTATAAAAATCATGAATAAACTTTAAAAAATATCTTTACTTAAGAAAACTCACCGGAAGCATATTTTGTAATCAACATAACATGTTTTTTTTTCATTTTCTTGTGCGTTTTCTTTTTACTAGTGAATATTATTGTATTTCCTTAAAGCTGTTTTCTGGTCAAGACGATAGTAATAGTTAACAAAAGTTCATAGTTATTTTCTATTTCAATTCGAAACAATTTTGGCAAAAGCAGCAATACTTTGCCGAAGGAATAAAAATTAGTACTAACAACAAGAGCAAAAGTTTTTCTACAAAGATTATAAGAACTTTATTTGTATTAGATACTTTAGGTTTTGGTAGCAAAATGTTTGCTTTAGTTTTAGTTTCCGTTTTATGTAAAACTAATTAAATTATTAAGGGCAGTAAGGACTGTTAATATTAAAAAAAGTTTTTTTTTATTGTTTTTGTTTATGCAGTGCAAGCTCGTTTTTTGCGACTATCCATTATCGCTACGGTCTAATTTTTAACATTGCAGGTTCTATAATCGCAACAGTTTACGAAAAACGGGTTCTATTTTCACGACTTTTATCTGTTTTTTTTTAAATTTGATTATAAAGTCTATAAAGATTTGGTTCATTAATATTTTTGTATGTGCAACAGCAATTTGAATTTAACGGTCTGTAACGACTGCCTGCAACATTCATCATGTTCATAAACACGTCCATTAGTAGAAGCTCCTACTCATCAACAATGTTGATAGCATGCGGTTACTATCATTGTTTAAAAGTATGGCAACACTAAGTGTTTAAGCTGCTAACATTAAGATCTACGGCTCTAGATTTAGAATGTTCTGGTTGACCGTTAAGAACAATCTCGACTACTCGGATGAAGATGGCAGTGTGTATAAATAGTGGCAGAGGTTGCAGTTTATTTAAAGAAATAAGCCCACGTTTTTAAAAGCTAAAAACGTAACAATATCTTAGTATGGCAAAATTTCAACATATTTTACAGCCAGTGATTTCTCAAAAATTAGAGATTTTAAATAGATGTAAAAGTGGAGATTCCATAAATTAAACTTGCGTGAATTACAAGTTGCATTAGTCTTCGGTTTAACACATCATAAAGACAGAAAAGTCATAAAAAGTTCCTACATATAACTGAAAGTGGACAAGCTGAATGGAAAAAATGCTTTATAAGTGGTCTGCAAAACAATGGGAAAAAATGTTCCAATATCAGCAGCGATGTTACGATCACAAGCCAGTCATTTGTATTCCAAAATTTATCAAACCAATTCAGGTTTCAATACCAGTGAAGGATGGTTGATGAATTTGGAATTCGATTTTCAAAAACTACGAGCGAGAAATTGTCTTCAAAACTTCATCTTGCAGATTCATTTGTGAAAGAGTTTAATGATTATGTTGATGAGCTCTTTACCAATTCTACAATCCCAACAAATCCGGTTTATATTATAGGATGCTTATAAGTAACACTCTAGTCACATGTAATGAGAAAACAGCTCCCGGAAGAACTTTGTTGCCCTGTTCAAATGCGAATGGCACAGACAAGCGACTTTAAAAGCTTTTTAAATTATCCAGTAATTTACAACTCCAGTAATAACGCCTGGATGACATCATTTATGTTCAAGTACTGTTTCCATCACGAATTTGTTATCCATGTAAGATAATTTTCACCAATTAGTAAAAGTAAGTTGTTCATAAGTAAACATTTTTTAGGTTTGAGTAACTAAAAAGTGATAACGGTTTAATTATAGCAATGAATCTACCACCCAATTAAAAGACGCTCATTCATCCGCTAGATCACAGCGTTATCAAATTAAATTATAAAAAACAACTGCTCACCTATTTGCTTGGCGAGAAGGAAACAAATTTGGAGCTCAGACTAAAAAACTTCAATCTCAAATATGTATTTCAGTTTCAACCAACTCCCTGGGATAAAATATCAGTGTTCAATACCCGAAAGTCTAATAGCTCAATAAGCCATGATTTGGGGACACGTGTATTTTCACTTCTACTCTTGTATGTAAAGAAGAATCAGGATCTTTAAAAAACAAAGCATGAGCATTTTCTATCTCTGCACAAATACAATTGATTCATAGTAGCAACCAAATTTGTTGCAAATCGAATGATACGGTTGTACACATGAATTTTTCGGTTCTATCAACAGAAAGTCAGTTGATAAATACAGTTGTAGCTACAACTGCAAAATTCAGTCACTAAGGTAGAATCACTCGATTGGTAAGAAATTCGGAAGCTATCACAAATCTGTTTTCTCTGTGTGAAAAAATTTAGAAATCGTAAATTCTAAAGATGTATTTTAATCTATATTTGATGTATGACTTAAAAATGCGAGATTATATGTAACTTATTCTCTCTTCTTATAGTGCAAACACCTAAGTTTTTTTTTTTGCTTTGAAAATAACAAAGTAAAGTCCTCATATGCGGGAACTTGTTTAATTTTAAAAGTTTAAAGTGAATGTGTTCCATCGGTTTCAATGAACGCGAAATGGCTTGTGTGGTTCGTAAAGAAATAAATCGCCCGGGCCAGCCAAAAAAGTTTGAAATCTAAGAATTGGAGGTATTAATCCATAAAGATTATTGTCAAAGCCAACAAATGCTTGCAAAATCATTGGGAGCTACTCAAGCAGCAATTTCAAAATTTCAAAAGCATAGAAATTATGTACCATACGAATTAAAGCCGAAAGAAGATCTTGCCTTGAAAAACGATTTTGTGTTTCCGAAAAGATACTCGAACGCTAAAAAGAAAATAATTTTTGAACCGAATCATAACTTGCAATGAAAAATAGATATATTACGATAACCCAACCAGACCAAAAACCGATCAATGTTATTTTTTACTTTTTCTTACTTTTATAATTTTGTGAAATACAAATTTTGATTTTATAAAATATAAAAAAAATCTGGAAATCTTAGTTTTCCAAAAGATAGTAATAAATCGTACGATTCATAATCAAAAAGATAACGAAAAAATAATGTTTGGAACTAAAGATATAGATTTTTTAATTTGAGGAAAACAAAACTGGCGGAGAAGTTGTGTGCAACTATATCAATATACTCCAATTAATTATTAAAAATCTAAAACTTAAGGAAATATTATAAAAAAATTGTATTTATTATTTTGAAAATTTGAATTTGAATTCATATTGTAAGCAATTATTAAAAAATATATCAAAATCGATAAATTTTAATTTTCAGTTTTCTTACTTCTCTAATTTTGGGAAATATAAATTTTGATTTTGTAAATTTAAAAAAAATTTATTTTCCAATAAATAGTTATAAATGGTACCATTCATAATCAGAAAGAAAATTAAAAAATAATTCTTGGAACTAAAGATATGGATTTTTAAATTTTAGGAAAACAAAACTGGCGGAGAAGTTATCTGTAAGTATCAAATTATACTCCAATTTTTTATTAAAAATCTAAAAGTTAAGGAAATATTATACATTTTTTTTTTTTTTTTTTTTTTTTTTTAAATTTAATAGAAAATCTTGTTAGATGTTTATATTAGTTCATATTGTAAGCAAACTCTTAAAAAAATATATCAAAATCGATCAATTTTATTTTTACTTTTATAATTTTGGGAAATATAAATTTTGATTTTAAAAAATTTAAAAAAAAAAAATCTACAAAGTTTTTGTTTTCCAAAAACTAGTTATAAATCGTACGATTCATAATCAAAAAGAAAATTAAAAAATAATGGTTGGAACTAAAGATATGGATTTTTGAATTTGAGAAAAACAAAACTGGCGGGGAAGTTGTGTCTAACTACCTCAATATGCTCCAATTTATTATTAAAAATCTAAAAGTTAAGGAAATATAAAAACAATTTATTTATTTTTTTTTATTTATTTTTTAATAGTAAATCTTTTTAGATTAGGGTCCTATAAGTCGATTGTTCTAACAAACTGATTGGTCGTAAAAAAGTCGAACAATCAATTAAGTTATCTCAAAGGTCGAATAGTCGAAAAAAGTAGACCTTTTTGATTGTTAAAAAATATTTAGTTGCAACTTTATACTTAAACTATTATATTGCAATTTGTTATGCTTGTATTTATTCTAGTGCATGCAAAAATAGATAATAAATTAATGATTATAAAAACCTTTTTCTACAAAAAATTCTTCTTTTCATAAATTACGAAGAGTCGACTTTTAAAAAACGAAAATAGTCGGAAGTTCAAAAAGCCGACTTTTTGTTGCAACTATAAAACCCTAGTATCTCTCGTCCTCAATTCGTATGGTACCCAATTTCCATGCTTTTAAATGAATCCAGCTGTTGATTTTGATAACAATATTCATGGAGTAATGCCTCCAATTCTTTGTCTTCAAACTTTTTGACTTAGCCAGGCTATCTTTGTCTTCCTTGTCAAAATCATCACTTCTGATCCGCACAAGCCATCTCTCGCACTTTGAAATCGATGGAACACATTCAGCAGATTCATATGCAATAATCTTACGACATTTAATAAACATAAACAGACATATGTACATTTTGAATAACATTTTTACAAAATAAACCCTTCAATCTGTCAATAAAATTTGAATTGTGCATGTTACATTTCGTAAATAACTAAACTGAGAACTTGTAAAATAAATTGATTTCTTTCAGTAAATTAGGTCGTTAACTCTGTTATTAACGGCAAAAACATAGCAGAGTTAATCTTTTCCATTATAGAATCTTTAACTTTTTCATAAATATTTCAGTAATTGGTTTTCTTTTGTTACTATTTGATGCTGCTTTCATACAACATAAATGTTTCTCTTTTTTTTTCTTTGCTTCCAAATTTTCGATAAAAATGCTGTTGTATAAACATTTTTATAACGATTTTATTATTATTAGTATTTTTGTCACGTAGACGACATTGACACATAACTGACAGGCAATTAGTGAAAATAACATAGAGTGATGAAAAAAAAAAACTAAACAAAAAATTAAGCTCACATATACACATATTCGTAAACATAAGGGGTTTAACTGAAGAAAGAAATTGTACGCATTTTTGTATTTGTTTCCTTTCACTTTGAACATGAAATTCTTTTCAACTACTTAAGTGGTCAAGTTTTGTAAGAAAATAGTAAAGGAAAAATGTGACAAAAAAAAAAATTTGTATTCTTTATAAAAAAAGAAATTTTGAAACTAGGATAAAGAAGTTGTCATAAGAACTTGTGTGACAAGAAAAAATCTGCAAAATCTGCATAAATTCCCTTAAGGTTTGAGGTTAAATCACATGGTCTAAGTTTAGGGATTCCTTTCCTCTCCTTAACCTAAATACAGTTTTGTTTTTCTTCACACTGCTGCAGCATGTGTGATGGTGTTATAATCGATTTGTGGATTATATTTTATTGAAAACTTGATGATAACAACTGATACAAAACGATAAAGGGAATGAAATAAAATAGTGTCATTATCTTTTTAAAATGTGTTAAAAACGATGTAAGATAAACAGCTTGTAGTTGCAGGATTATATATGTTTAATTTAAACAAATTACAATTAACTACTGAACTGAAGGTTATATTAAAATGAACGAAATAAAATGTATTTACCACAGCTCAAATTACGATAAAGAACTAATGGTGTTTTCTTTTTTAACACAAAACCAGCCCATATCTGCACCATTTCAAGTTTAAATTGAGAAAATACTTATTATTATTGAGAAAATATAGACTAAAATCAAGAAATCTAAATTAATATTGAGGAAATACAAAAAAGAAATTGAGAAAACCAATTGATATTGAGAAAATACAAATTAAAATTAAGAAATTCAATTTAGTATTGAGAAAAATCCAATTGAAATCGAAAATAATATTCAGAAAATGAAAATTGAAATTCAGAAAATACAAATTGATGTTGAGAAAATCCGAATTAATATTGAGAAATAAAAAAATTCTGTTCGGTTTAAATTATGTACTGGCAGTACATGCGTCATTTTTTCACGGTGCTTAAAAATGTTGCCCAATTTATTTACCCGATTGCCGTAGCTAGATTTAGCTACTAATGAACAAAATACGACCCATCCAAAGAAAATATATTTTTTAAGGGCATGTCTGGTGCATACGTCTGAAGTTTCCATGAAGACGTCCATGATTTAGGCTACGAATTTCTTCTTCATTCACACTATTCTCCGGATTTAGCACTGACTGACTACTTCTTTTTCTTTTCAAACCTGAATAAATGGCTCAGAGGAAAGAGATATGACTCCAAAAAATACCTATTTTGATGACCTCTATAAATCTAATTTTTATGGAAGGGATCAAGAAATTGGAGAAACGTTGGACAAATTGTATAAATCTCCAAGGAGACTATGTTGGAAAATGAAATGATTTTTTTTTCAAAACATCTGTGTTTCATTAAAAAAATCACGGAATTGTTGACCCGTCCGTGTATTAGAACGAAAACGTAGGTTATGAAGGGGTGTATACTCTGTGTACTTCTACTCGGAGACCATTAGGTTGTGATGCCCTTCAATAGCTAAATTCACATAGTTTAGAGAGAAGAGTCCAAAAACCGCATAGTGAAAGAAAAAGAAAGAGAAAGAAAGAGAGTAAGATTTTTATTGCGTTTTCGGAATTTCCATAAAACGTCCCTTAAATAGCCACCCTATTCCCCTAATGAAAGCTAGTATGTTGCACAGTTTGACCTGTATTAGTGACCTGTATGATCTAGATCAGAACCATGTCTAGCCAGTTCATCTGCTACCTCATTTCCCTGTATATCACAGTGTCCCAGCACCCAACGCAATCTCATTGAGTAGTGTACCAATTACTCCTTGAGAGCTGTCCTACAGTCCTCCACTAGGCTGGAATGAATTAAATGTGATGCCCAGATATGCACACCTTTGAGCTTTGTTGAGTATAACCCTATAGCTACGTTTCCTCATTGTCCCCCACCAATCCGTACAACCATAAGTAATAATAGGTCTAACAACCGGTGTGTAGATCCAATTAACCATACTTGGTCGCAGACCCCAATTTTTGCCAATTGAGGTCCTGAATGTGTAGTAGGCATTGAGACCTTTCTTTAGTCTTTCCTGAGTATTTATTTTCCTAGTCAATTTACTGTCAAGGAAAGTTTCTAAATATTTTGCTCCCCCTGATAAACTCATAGAATTCTCCGAAACCTTGACAATTCATTGACGCTATTAAAAGATTTACAGTTCTTCCTCCATGATCTCCGTTTCGCTCTTTTCAAATCACTCTTATACTTATTGAAACACACTTTGTACTTGTTCCAGTCTCCTTGTAATTCAGTGCGCTTTGTCCTATTAAAAGCTTTCCTAACCTTAGACCTTTAATCCATTTAGGTTGTTTACGACTTCCTGGAAATTTCATTGGGAATGATGATTCATAGCTTTCATTGAGCACACGAGTGAATTTATTCATAGTATTTTCCAATTCGGATGGTAAAAGTTCACATGAAGATGTGGGTAGAAATTGTTCAAAAATTTAAAAAAAAAACTCCCAAACAGTACGAGGAGAGACGCAAAACTGTGTTAAAAGAAAACAAATGAGAAGGTAAAGTCGGTCAAGCCCGACGATATGATGCCATACATTGAGTAAATGAGCAAAAACCTTTTTCTAATAATTTATTTTCGTGAGTAATTTTCGCAGGAGGTGGTTGTTATATGGTAGCTATGACCTACTACGGACCGATCATAATGAGACTAAGCCGCTTGATTTGTTTCTATATGAAACTTGTTTCTTTTAAATTATGCTCGTTAAAGAGTTTTTGCAAGTGGGTCAAATGTGAGACCTATGACCAATTATGGACCGATCGCCATTAAATTTATATCTTTATGCAACATATTTCTGCTGAATTTTATGTGAATACCAATGTTTCTAAGAGACTTATGCTCTATGAAGTGATTTATGGAAGTGGGCCTTATATGGGTGCTCTGACTAATTATGGTACGATTGTCATCAAATTAGGTCTTGTGATTTATGTAGATATGAAACATATTTCTGTTGAATTTTATGTGGATGCAAACTGTTGTCATTAAGGTGATTTTCGGAAGGGAGCCTTAAAGTGATTGTTGGAAGCAGTGTTGCCAGTTTAGCCTTTTTGAGGCTAAATTTAGCCTTTTTATTTACTCTTTAGCCTCGAAATTTTGGTTTTAGCTTCGTGGCTTTTTTCTAGCCTTTTTTTAATTTGAAAATAGCCTTTTTTAAATAAAAAAAGGCTAGAAAAACCACGAAGCTAAAACCAAAATTTCGAGGATAAGGAGAAAATAAAAAGGCTAAATTTATATTTGTGAGACATTTTCATTTTAATTCATTACTGTTTTTCATTTAGCTTTTGAATATACTCAAGAATTGTGCAGTATTAAAAGAACAAATAACAATTGCCAATACCTAGTGTTTCAAAGTGAAATATAGTATTTTATATCTGAAAGCTATAAATGCCTAGCAAATTCGCTTTCAAGACAAAATTGTTATTACACATTATATTCATCGTTATATAATGGACAAGAGCCCCACAAACTCTTGAAGGCTTGTGATACTCGATGGCTGTCATTTGAAATAGCCGTTAAACGTATTGTGAATCTGTGCTTCGAGTTAAAGCCAGCAATGCTTCAAAGCCAAACATTTAAGTGATTAATATACTGATTATAATTTGGTGTATTATTTTTTTTTAAACCAGTAAGCAATTCAGCGTATACAACAAAGCTGTTTTCTGATTTAAAATTTCTTTTCCATAGTTTATGTTTTCAAATTGTAATACAATGCAAAGAATTTGATACATTATCGTCCTCAATTGAAAATTGTTTAATGTTTTCGCCACATTTTTCATTCAAGTTTGAAAAATGAGAGATAAAATAACGAACGGTTTAATTAGTGACGATTCTGAAAAAAATAATACGGCAAATTAAACTAATTGAGCAATTGCGACAAAGATTTTCATATGAAAACTCTTCGCTAAATCGATTTTTTATCCGTTAATAATACACTTGAAATATTACTCGTAAAACCAAAAAAATATATTATGTATGTGAGAAATAGTAAATGCTTAGTACTTAAATTAAAAAAAAAAACAAAATTTAAGTTTTGTCTGTATAAAAATATATATGGAGCATATAATGTCAAGTGAACCATCTTTTGAAATCGATGTCTTCCGCTAGTTAGTTCTATTAGATAGTAATTCAGATACAATTTTTCAACAAGATCGGTCGAAAACTTTCTGAGTTAGAGGGGATCAGAATTTGACATTTTGGCCAACCAGGTGTTTTTTCTCATCCATGTAACTTTTACCTTTTGTTCTTAGCAAAATGTGTCCCAAATAGTTTACATAGCTATTTCTTCAATCTTTGGGAAAAAAATGGGCCCTTTTTTAATTTTTTTTTGCTCAAGAGAAAGATTAGGTCCATTCTTTTAAGAGGTTTTTGGTCGCTTAGTGGGATTCGAGTGGGATATCTATCAAAATAAATATTTTGTAACTCAAGACATACAATTTTTGAAATTTTTTTGCAAAATCTAAATTTTTTCCAAATAGGTCACTTTTTTTAATTTATTTTTTTTGCTCAAAAGAAAGCTTATTTCCATTGCTTTAAGAGATTTTTGGTAGCTTATGTATGTGTGTATATTTATTATTTATTATTAATGTTATTTTTTGTTTGCTGCTGAAGTGTACCTTTATAATTTTATTTATTTTTATGAATTTTATGAACACATTTTCTAATTTTTTATTTAAAAATTAATATAAACCTAAATTTTTAATTTATAATATTTTAGCTTTTTTTTTTGGCTTTATTTTAAAGCAGTTTGGCTTTTTCTGGCCTTTTTTCGAAGTCAATATAGCTTCTTTTTTTGCCAGCTCCTGGCAACACTGGTTGGAAGTGAGCCTTGTTTTGAGTCGATCGGTATAGCTTAAGGTGGCTGTTGGAGTGTTACCAACATCATCACAAACGCAATATACCCTGCCCACTATGGTAATGGCTTGTATTTATAAAAAATGGGAAATTTAAATGTCTCTTCCTTTGAGAATTTAAAGCCAAAAAGGACCACGAGATTAAAATCAGAAAATGCAGTATGACTATATGAAGTATGTAGTTTTAAACTTATATGGATTATATCTTATGTTTAAAATATTTTCGAATTTTTCTGTGCGGTGTTATATATAACTGCGTATAGCTGAAAAATGCGGATTTTTTTAAATGTTTAGCATTTCTGTTTAATAACTTGTGTAATATAAATTCATTCAAAGTATTTTCCATTATTAGATGTTACCTTTTCCCAACATCCTGCCAAACTATGGATTCCGAGACAAAATATCTGCTCATATTTTGAGGCCAATAGCGAATCAAGCCAATATCGGGTAGTCTGTTCCAAAGCGTATCCCAGCGAGAGCGTTCTGTAACGATCGAATCAAATAATAGTAGGATGGGGCATGACCTGGACTTTAAGGTGGGTGAGGCAAAACTTTCCGACCACTTCATTCTAAATAGTTTTTAGTAGGTATTGCAATATGTTGCCGAGCGTGGCTATTATGGAATATTAAGGCTTCGTGTCTGGCCTCATATTCTGGGCGTCTTTTGGTCAAATATCGCTTCAAGCGAATCAGTTTTGTTCGATACAGATTCACTGTAATGGTGGGGCCAGATTTCAGCAGCTAAGAATAGACAGTACCCTTTTCGTCCCACCAAATACAGAGCATTACCTTAGCAGCATGGATATTTGACTTTGGTATAGATTCGGCTGGTTATCTTAATGGATCCAGTTCATCGCAAGTATCGATTCGTTGCAAAAATTATTTTCTTTTATAGCGCTCAAAAAGCATTTGAGACTTATAAATCGTCGTTCAATGTCTCTCTGCTTCAATTCGTATGGTACTCAATTTGTGTAGCTTCAAATGATTTAGCAAGCTCTTGTTGAGTTTGACAACAATCTTCATGGAGTAACCCCTCCAATTCTTGGTCTTCATGCTTTTTTGGCTGGTCTGGGCGATCTTTGACTTTCGTGTCAAACTCCCCACTTCTGAACCGCACAAGCCATCTCTGGCACATTGAAACCGATGAAACGCATTCACTATAAGGCTTTATGAGTAAGTAACCTGTAATATTAAAATTTGTATGCATTGGTTTTCTTTTACCTAAATTTTAAAATAATCCCATTAGTTTCAACACTCATTAAATTTTGTATTTATTTCTTTTGTCACATTTTTATTTTTACAACATTTGGTATAAAATATCAATTTGTATACAACATAGTTTGAAAATATTTCATAAATGTGTTTATTTCAGCTATTTGTACTTTTTATAAAAAAAAATCCCTCATAAATTCCCCATATCATCATATTTAGTACAACTCTGTGACTAAAAATGCAGTGAAAATATATTTTTGAATTCTTTATCATTCACTCTTCTTATGAGTATCACTCACCATGTATGCTTCATGTCTGTCCACATACATGATGAAAGAGAAAGATACATATCTTTTACTATTCTAATTGTAAAAGATTAATTAGCTTTAATTAATATGAAAATACTTACGAAAATACATATACATATGTACATATTTGTGTTAAAGTATCAAAAATCGAGTCGAAGAAGTAGATATTAAGCATTACCTCGTTGTTTTTAAATCTGACTTTGGATGAGATAAAAACTAAAACGGTAGAAGTGTTTTTTTTAACATAATAAATAGTGAAAATTATTAAATTTCAAGTCTTACAACTTATATAATATAAAAGAGTTAACACTTTACCAAATACATAAATTTGATTTTTTTTAAACACACTAAACCTATCAGTGGACAAAAACAGGGTAAGAATGAATATTAGTTATAGTGTGAAAATTTATCTTTAATAATAAAAAAAATAAATAAAAAAATTCCGAACAGGGTTGTTGGAAACTTTTTCCGGAGCTTCAGCAGCTATTTGCCGTTTCCAAATACTCCGGAATACCTGACAATTAACACGTGACTAATTACCACCTAAACGGGCATAATAAAGTTTGTTTGACACCTATGTGCTCGCATCCAATTCCTATTAAAAATCAGCGCTCCGAGAAGGCAAGTGTCCATTTCATCTTAACACTAAGATCAACAAAGGAGAAGAGGAGACTTTCTAGTTTAGAATCACCTACTGAAACCTCACCAACCCGGTTCAACCTAATGTTTGCTATTTTTAAAGGAATCTTATCCTATAGTGAATCCTAAATCTAAATGTTTTAAAAAATTCTTAAAGCCATATTTGTGTTCTAAATGCTAATGATAAAACCTACCTAATCTAATTTATTATTCTAAAAACAAATTTAACAACATATTACCTAAACAAAATTCTAACAACATTCATAGTACTAAACCTAATGTTTTTTCTAAACATAATATCATCTCTAAACAAATTCTAAATTATCAACAACACTTAATCATGGATATAAAACCATAACTACATATATACATAACTATTCTAATTAAAACATTTAAATTTAATTATATCAAATTAACATAAAAAAAAACTAATCTATATTCTAAATTATATCTATACTTTTAACCTAATCTAATATAATGGTATTTTTCTAAAATCTAACATAAATCCCATATTTGTCACAAAAATGTTCCAGACATTAATTTCCTAAAATTAAAACCCTACATTTTTACTAATCTTCCCGTATTAATAATTCCCCAATTGTAAAATATTAATTGAGAGTATAACACATAAAGTATAAGAAACAGAAAAATAGCAACAACAAGAACATCGATTCATCAATATGCTGGAGGCCTTCATGCAGCGATGGAACCAAATATTGTAAGTTCTTTCTCTTATTTTGTTTATTTGTTATATGATCAATAATATTACTCTCTTATGATATTTTTTTTTTTTTTTTTTGTTTTTATTCCTTGTTCCAAGATATTTTCTTTTTTTTTACTTAACGCATTAATTTGAATTAAAATTTAAGAGCAGTGAATTTAAAAGCTTAAGAAAAAGAAGATATCATTGAGAATAATTAATATTTAACTCTTACTATTATTTTATTTTGATTTTTGTTTACATTATTAATGTCTTACACTCAAGAAAAGTAGTCATTATTTAGTATGTAAAACTAGGTAATTTTTTTTTAATGAATTCAATTTGTGTGAATAATAAATACTTAATTTTTTTGTTAAATTCTAAGTAAATCATGCTGTAAATTTGTATATTATTTAAAACGTAGTGGTCTTGAGAAAAGGTATTGTGTTTGGGATTTCGTTGAAATAATGTAGGCCAATCAGAAATCAAGGTAGGGTAGGGTATTGAGGCTATGAACCACAACAACTAGGTTCTAGAAGAATGGTCGTTGCAACTCGAATGTTGAAATAAGGTTTTCTCTTAATTTAAGGGCATTTTTAGTCGCACGTGATATTTTTTATTGTGAATATTAGGCTAATCTTGGAGCAAGATCCCCGCCCATTTCTCACCAGACTAGCTAGCTAACCGAGCACGTGCGTAACGCTTCTCATGATTGCCTTGTGGTAAAAACAAGTTTTATTTTTATATAAATACACAGTTCGTTACAGAACATCACCAACCCCAATTTATACCGTCACAAACCAGTGTGCATCAGCGGCATTTTTTTTTTTTTAATTAAAGAAGTAAAATAAAACATCCCACGTATGATGCTTTCTTCGCACTAAATTCGAAATTTTAAAAGCAAAAAATGAACTTTGTGGCTTACACTATAATGTTCAATAACTAAGTGAGAATATGTGACAGATATGAAACCTCTAAAATGACATGTAAGATATTTAAAAAGAACGGTTTGAAAACAGTTATACCCCCAGTAGGGTAGATTTCTTCGCCATCTACCCTACATTAATTTCTATTTACTCACTTAACCATGATTTGTTAAATCCATGCGTTAATGTTACTTGTTCTTATGCAAATATAACATCAACATATTTCTCATTGGCGATGTAAATTGGCTTTATCTTCTCAATTTTGATTTAAATTATTTATATTTTAAATTATGTTGAGTTTTGATACATTTGCAGCTTCCAGAATTTCCAATTTATCTCCTTAACACCATCTCATTTGCTTATAATTTATCTTTTACTGTTTAAAATGGATATTAAATTTTTTAGTCATTAAGTGCTAAATGTGCTTCTCAATATTCTAATCTTCAAAGTTCTGAAATTATTGCTTTCAACACCCATGCTAAGAAAGTAAATATCTTAATTTCTTATTGTCTTAACTACTACGTAAATAGTTTTAAACTCCAGCATATTATGTAACTGGGTCACACACAACTTTTCTTATCTAATTCCATATTTGTATGAATTGGCCTTCACCATATGTTACATATTTATACAAACAAATAAACACCCTTATTCACTAACAAATATCATAGCTAAATACATACATTTAAACATTTATCGCTCACTTGTCTTACAAACAATGTGGTCAATTTTAAAAGCAATTACAGTGGAAATTGCCTTTCATTCTATAACAAGCGATGACCGCAAATTACAGTTTAGATATGAAGGATTCTTATGAACATATGTATGTTTATGCAGTATTATTCAATATGCACGCAGAGAAACAATATAGTAAGTATGTTTACGGCAAACATTTCAACATTTTTAAGAGTTTTTTAACAATATTATAGTCACAGTGACTATTTACATAATTGTGGTAACCATAACATGGTTAACTTACGATTCACATAATTGTATCTATCATGTAAATGGTGAAAGTAAACAAGTATATGTTAGTGACAACCATTGTTATGATGAATCTTTGTATCATAATATGTTGTTCTCAGTTTATGATATCAATTAGCCGAGAGCAACATAATATGGTAAAACCTTAATCATAAAAATGGTTGTCACAAATATATACTTGTTTACTTTCACCATATACATGCTTGATAATGTGAACCATATTATGGTTACCACAATCATCTAGATAGTTACTGTGACTATAATATAGTTAAAAAACTTTGAAAAATATAGACATGGTTACTGTAAACATGCACAACTGTATTTTTTCTCTGCGTGTGTTTTTTATTGAGTTAATGTTGTTTTTTCTCTAGGTGTATTTGAGAAGTTATTATTTTAAAAGACCATTATTTTTTTAGCGTATGCTGGTGATTCGGGGTTTACTTTATACAAAACCAATTTCTTAATTTATTTTTATTAGTAGAATTACTTTAAAGATTTTATGAAAAATCTACATCATATTTATAAATATGAAATTTTTCACAACTCAGTTTAAATTCTTTTTTCTGAGAAACAAAGTCACTGAAACACAAACCGAAAAAATATTCTAAATAATGTTATGATTAAAACACATAACAAAATACATAGATGTCAAATCTTATAAGGTTACTATCATCATACTGGAGTCTTTTCTATGAATAGATGTTTGGAAGCTTTTTTTTCTTCCATAGCAGATTTAAGGTACATCCATTTATTTATGTATGCATGTGTGTAAGCAAATACATGAAAAGCTATTAACAAAGTGTGTAAACGTGATACGTTTTTAATATTTTCTTTTCTGAATTTCTATATCCCAGCACAAGTTTTGTAAAACATTTAAAAAATGTATATTTTAATTTTATTTATGCCCGTAATTTTAACAAATAGATATCTACGGTGTAAAATACCCAGTAGATAAATTTACCTAAACGGTAACTTGACATTGATTTCAAATCAATATCTACGTGTAAAAATTACCAAATATTTTTACTCCATAAGTAACTAAGCACTAATAGATATCTATTTGTTGAAATTACGGGCATTACTTGAATTATTATTAAGATTAAATAGTTCACAGAAAAAAATTACGACAAATTAATTGTCATATTAATTACTAAATTCGTCAATACAATTAATTTTTTAATTAAAAAGGCACCAACAATCATTTTTGTAAATACAAACAATATATTTGTTACTTAAAATTGTTAACACCCAACAATTTTTTTTAACAATGAGTTTGTAATATTGAATAAAAAAGTTGTTAACAATCAACTTATTATATCTTAACAATGATTTCGTCATATTGAACAATTATATTGTTATTAGTTAATACTTTTTCTGTAAATTTTCTGCCCTTAAATACTAAAATAATGCAATTAACATTTTGTTTAAATAGCTTTATTTAGAGTTATACAACGATATACACTAAACATATAACGGCATAAATAGGTGTGCATTACGGACAATGGCTTTTTAGGAATAATCTCGTTCAGCTCAGTTTTTGAGAATCGCTAGCAGCAGTTATCTACATTTTGAAACATATGTCCAATTACTTACTTTAGATGCAATTGTTTTATTGTTGTGCCGGTCAAGACCTTGTGTAAATTGAACAAACATTTAAAAAATCGATTCTTGAATCCATTCAGCATCAGTGACCTGTTCAAAAAAAGTTGTTATATATATCTATGTCCAAATTATATTCGATATATGTATTATATTTGCTTACCATGGCTTATATATTGCATCAATTCTGTAGACATTGATAACAATTTATTTCTTTTTGAATTCAAATTTTATTTATTTTATTTTTTGACACATATTTTTATGTATTTTTTCCAACTAAGAAAAATTGTAAATATGATAATTTAAAAACATATTAACAACAAAAATTGTTACAAATTTTGATCGCATATCAAACATTTTTTTTAATTACTTAATAACTGATGTATTTTTTTTCTGTGTTCAAAATAAAAATATTATTTATACATTAAAAGTACTTCACCTATAGTGTTATTATATATCTGTTTTAATTACAAATATATTCAAATATAAATACAGAACTTTGTTTATATTGTGTTGAAAATCACTATACTTTACGAAACATAGGGTATACAAACCCATAAGGATGGATCCATCTGAAAGCGAATAGCGAATGGATTTGACTCCTACGATTTCATTGATATTTACAGCATGTATTATAAATTAAACGTACAAGAAGAGAAAAAACATGGTTAAATATGGTTACGACAACTATGTTCTTTGTAACAATATTTTGTTGTCGTACACATGTAATTGTTATTATACCCTTTACCACCATAAGTGGTGAATGAGGTTATATATAAGTTTATCATTCCTTGTGTAACACAATTATCTGAAATTTGAAATATAAATAGTCCTTGAGAAGGTCTACAAAAAATATGCTTACATGTGTAGGCTCATTCAATATTACATCAGAATGACCAAGGAGCTACAATTAATGCTGGAGCCAGCTCATATGCCAGTATTTTGAGATCGGGTTATATGCGTTTTCAAAGGATTATATGCAAGCAACATCTATTCGCCTTGAATACCCAGCTGGAGAATTGACTCTGAGCTTTATATATTGCCCACACACGTTTTTCGATGACCAAGGAAAAATTTGAAAAATTCTTTATAACACTAGGAGATCGGTTTCTGGCATGTGGAGACTACAATGCCAAACACACATATTGGGGTTCGCGATTGGTGAATCCCAGAGGTAGACAGTTGTATAAAGCTCTAGTTGATCGCAAAAATTGCTTAGATTTCGTGTCTCCTGGACACCCATCTTATTGGCCAACTGATCCTAGAAAAATTCCTGATCTAATAGACTTCACCATATGTAGAAATATTAGTTGAAATACAGTATCCACAGAAATATCCTATGATCTATCTTCTGACCATTCTCCTGTAATTATTACTTATTGCGAGAGACCCAACAATCCAAGATTTCCTAAGGACTCTTTGTGTTTTAAGACAAATTGGCTAAAATATAGGAAATATATCAGCAGTCATATCTACACAAATCCTAATTTACAGTGTGAGGAAGACATAAATAAAACCGTCAATGACTTCACGTGATTGATAATTTCGGCTCTGGAACACTCTAGGTGTCAAATCCCTCTAAAAATTAATACGCCTATTACAAATTCGGATATTGAAAGACTTCATCTCGAAAAGAGAAGTCTCAGAAGAGAATGGCAACATAATAGATCACCTGCTGCGAAGCAGAGGCTGTCCACAGCAGTACGAAAACTGAAAAGAGCCCTTTATTTAGAAGAGGATCGCATAAACGAAAATTATATTAAAAGTTTGACGAGCACAAAATATACAAATTTCTATCTTTGGAAGGCAACGAGGAACTTTAAGCCACCGTTAGAGGCACAAATCGCTTTAAGAAAAGCTGACGGAACCTGGGCACGAAGTGCTATAGAAAAAGCAACAGTATTTGCTGAACATTTAAGTGAAGTATTTCAACCTAATTCTACGGCAAATGAGTTCGAGCTCGAAGAATTGCCGGTTTCAACAATGGCTAATGCTGCCCAATTCGATATTGGCCCTGAGGATGTTAATAGAGTAATTAAAAATAAATTGAACTTGAAAAAATCACCGGGATATGATTTAATAACTCCATCATTGATTAAGAACCTACCAAATGTGGCAATAATTGTGCTTTCTATATTGTTTAATGCGATTTTGAAACTTGGAATTTATCCAAAAAATTGAAAAATTTCTCAAATAATAATGATACCGAAACAGGGTAAAGATTTAACCCTGCCATCTTCTACTCTATTACCCACTCCCTTGTTTGTCGAAGCTATTCGAGAAAGTATTCCAGGAAAAGATCATACCTTTTTTGAATGATGGAAATATTATCCCAGTACACCAATTTGGTTTCCGTGATCATCATGGCACCATTGAACAACTCAATCGTTTAACTGGAGAGATTAGAAAATCTTTTGAAGTAAAGAAATATTGTTCTGCCGTCTTTTTGGATGTTGCCCAGGCTTTTGACAAGGTATGGCATAAAGGTCGGTCTAGTACATAAAATCAAATGTTTACTACCCCTATGTACTCATAAATTGCTGGAGTCTTATCTATCGAATAGACTTTTCAGAGTTAAGTTTAATGATTATGTGACGAGAGAATACAAGATTAGAGCTGTCGTTCCACAGGGAAGTGTGCTACGTTATATTTGATTTACACCTCTGACTTGCCTACGTGCGATAAATTAACAGTCTCTACATTTGCGGATGATACCGCCATTATTAGTTCATACGAAAACCCACTCATAGCATCTAGTCAACTGCAAAATGATCTCGTACGTGTGGAGACATGGTTGAAAAACTGGCGAATAAAGGTGAAAGAGCTGAAAAGTAAACATGTTACGTTCGCTCTAAGGAGAGGAAATTGCCCACCTGTCACACTCAACAACGTTAATATACCGCAGTCTTATTATGTCACATACCTTGGTATTCACCTTGATAGACGGTTTACATGGCGCCGTCACATAGAAACCAAGAGACTTTACATGAAGCTAAAAGCCTCTAGCTTTCATTGGTTAATCAGTGATCAATCAAACTTAAGCCTTGAATATAAAGTCATCATGAATAAGACCGTTTTAAAACCAATTTGGACGTATGGTATTCAATTATGGGGAATGGCTAGCAACACTAGTATTGATCTTACACAGAGGGTCCAATCTAAAATTCTTAGGATCATGACGGGAGCACCATGGTATATAAGAAATGAAAACATCCGCAGGGAATTAGAAGTGACATTGGTAAAGGACATTGGTAATTGATAGCTTAGTTTTCGCCACAATTTTAGCCATTTAAGTTATAAATTTAAATATAGTCAGTTCAAATTATTATTTTTGCTCTTTAAATTTTGTACTAAGCTCCGAATACTTTCACATAGTAACATTTTAGTGTTTTCTCCTATTCATATCATCTTGAAAAAATGTTTCAAGGGTTTTTGTCGAAGTGGGTATTTTTATACACAATCCACAAAATCGTACTTGTAGCTTAGGAAAGTGGGTCTAATCACTTGGTTTCTCTCTTTGGTGACAGAGGACATCGAAGACTACTGGACACAATGAGGGCATTGGGGACTCCCACTCCTCCCGTTTTCTAGAGCAATTTACTTTCGAATTTTGTGATTTTGTAAAATTGCTCAACTTTGGCCTACTATTAAAAAAAATATATATTTTAAGTAGCTCGACTCTTACTTTGTCTATTCCAAAAGAAGGTTTTTGTCGCACTCCTAGAATTTTCTAGAAGTTTGCTCTATTTTTGAGTATTTTTCTACCCATTCGGCGTGAATGGGTTAAGTATATAACTTTTTAAATGTCTTACGTTATAATAGGAATAAAGGACAAACTCTGTTGCACAAGGAAGAATCTGTAGTTATTTCAATTATAAATTTGCTGCATTATATACAATTATAATAGGTTTCATATAAACCTATTATTACTATTACATAATATTTTACAAATCCCCATAATCGTAGATAAGTTCTAATAACAAACATTGAATATGGATATTAAATAGTTTATACAAATGTCATTTCTGTAATTCTCATCATATTTAGGTGGATCGGCATAGCCGAATAGTACTCTAACTTGTTTCAAAGTACTATTTGGTAAAGGATTTCTACGGTTCTACCAAATGCATTAAACGGCTTTGTAGTAAAATATGTTGCTGGTTTATCAATGTTTTGAACATGTGAAACAAAAATCTGTATTTATGTTTATAATTTGTTATAATATTTTCTTATTATGTGAAAATTGACTATTTGTGCTTACTAATGCGTACAACATATTCAATATATTGGATCTGGAGTTAGATATTTTTTTAAATATAAATATATTTAAATTTATTGATATACATTTTGTTTAACTTTTTTGTCTGCATCCTTAAACTTAAGTATGTACAAAATATTTAATATTATAAAATTACATTGTGATATCTTAGTTATCAACAGTATATTTGGAAAATATGAAAAGAGTTTTCTTTTCATATTTATTTTTGTTTTATTTTTAGCACATATAAAATAGTAAACAAATATATTTAGTTCATGCCACCTATATAACCAAATTCTTTTTAAATAACCTTTTAATTTATGGGATTTTTTATAACTTTAAGGACTTTTAAAAAATATTTTCTTTAATAATATGTATCCGAAAACTAACTTAAAAATCTAACTAGTAATATAGGAAGTTATAACAATTTTTCCAAATATGTATGGTAATAAACCACATAAAAAAGGAAGTCAAATAAAATTGTAATTGCTGGCAGAAATTAAAAGTATTTACTAAATGAAAATTATAAGTTGTTAGTTTTACTAACAACTTACAACACATACAAATATATGAAAATATATTTGTGAATATGTAAGAGGTCATAACAAGGACAAGCTGACCAAATTTATAACAGATGTTACGAAAAATATAGTGGTGTTTTTATTAAAATTTATAAAAATTAATATAGAATGAATGATGTTATTTTTAAATTGGTATTAAAATTCTCAATCTATATATATAAAATACAAGAAACGTTTCTACAAATGTCCCTTATAGACTGTGAAACCATTCAACCGATGAGCTCCAAGCTGTTTCCATTAGAAAGACAATTTTGTGAAAATGGTTTAAGATGCTTAAAACAATGCACTAGATCTATTCGGTTCATTCGTGAAGCTGATTTTCGAAGTTTCTCATACAAACATTTTTCCCAATTTTGAACTTTTTAACATTTGTATGTCATGAAATGTATGTATGTAGGCATCTCTTCCGATGTGTAGATCCACTAAGAAGTAATTTTTGGAAATGCGTATTTTAGGGGGGTATAAATGGGTAAAAACTGTATCTCAACATCTACAGAATAAAGCTAGCACCAATAATTCAACTTAATCTAAATTTATGCCAAAAATAAGTGGACATGTGTGTGGTACTTTTTAATTTGTGTACCTTTAAAGGGATAAAACGAGAGAAAACCGAGTTTTAGGACTTTTTGTATCTCATATCGCAGAAATTTTTTTTCTTTGACCAGCAATCAGGGGATGACCCCTACTCATGCAGAGCATTATGTTGAAACTAGGAAAATAGGCTATGAGAGGGAGGATAGAGGGAGTAGTGTTTGTGGATATTTGATTTGAATTATCCTATATTGAAAGTGACAGGAAAGACTTCAGGAGGAAGCTTATTCCCAATACGAACAGTACAGCTAAAGAATAAATTTTCCCTGTAATGTGTTATGCGATCCACTGTCCAGTCGACAACGAATTGATGAGCCCTTGTGGTTTTCGGGAACAAGTTGCCTAATTTCTGCAGAGCATATACCATCGCCCTCTCCTATACGCGGTCGAGTAACTCCAAAGTAGTCTTTGAAGTCTACTTTATAGATAGTCTTGTTCTATAATTTAATGGAAATGAATGACAAATGTTGCTGTCGTCTGCGAAGGGAAGATAGGGTTGGAAATTTTACATAGAAAGTCGTTTATAAAGATAAGAAATATAGTAGGAGAAAGGACGGAGCCTCGGGGTACCCCTGAATTTATCTTCAACTCGTTTAATGAGATCCCATCTATAACAACTCGTATAGTGCGATCCCTGAGAAAGCTCGATATAAATCTAGAGAAAAAAAGCAATACGTTTTGCTAAAAGCGCACCAATCTTTACTTTCACCACTTTACTTTCGCCAAAACGGTGTATGGAACTAAACAATTTTTCCGATAGGAAGACTAGCAAGTCTCCCGTAGAGCGGCCTCTACGAAAGCCATACTGCCGGTCGCTGAGTAAATTGTTTGACTCTAAATACACTACACTCTCCATAACTTTGGAGAGTGTAGAACAAGTTGGTATTGGGCGATAATTTTCAGGGTTGTTATCCTCTTCCTTTTTAGGAATTGGCGTTACATTAGCAACCTTCCAACATACTGGAAATTTGCCGGCACGTTATAAAGTACTGAAAAGGTCAGCTAACGGACGAGCTAGCATCGAATAACACTGCTTCAAGACCAGTACTGGTATACCATCAGGCCCAGGAGACTTATTTATGTTGAGATCCGCTAAAACTCTATTAACTGCGCGAGCGCGAAAGATTATATTTGGCATAGTAACTGATACTCTTTCGAGCTCGGGTAGTGGTTGATTACTTTCCGATAAGTTCGAATTATTTGCAAATAATTCAGACAAAAGGTTAGCTTTATCAAACGGGTCAGTGAATGATTGGCCATCCTTTAAAAAAGTAGGAATTGATGAACTAGCATTATCCTTAATTCTTTTAACGAATGACCAAAAGCTTTTACTGCCCCGGGAAGCATTAAGAAGTTTGGCACGGAGGCGCTGCTCGTGTAGAGATTTTTTACGCCTCAGCACCTTATCACACGAAGATCTCGCCCTTTTTCGCAGCGAATCTGTATCGGCATTTCTGTCATCACGCCAGATTCTGAATGCATTCTCTCTAGATCTGATTGCAATTTTGCATTTCTGGCCATTTTGTAAGTACAAATTGAACGTTTCGTTGCTGGTCGTGAAACGTTACGAAGTTCAGAGAGCGAAAAGGAGGCGGAAATGGTACAATGATCTGAATTACCAAGAGGTGCAAAAACATCTACTTCATACTTGTCAGGGTGTTATTTTGGTGCCCATCAACGCATGAAATATGCGTTGGTTTAATCACTAATTCCGCAATTGTTCAACATATTGGCTTTCTGTAGTTGTATGACTTGAATGGTGAAGCCAAGAGGAGTTGTGAATATTAAAATCACCAGCAGCAACAATTTTACTGTTAGGATAACTTTCAAGAATCATCGATACAGAATCGGAAAGGGCATCGAGGCTTCCCGCGCTTGGACTTCTATAAAGAAACCCGAAGTGCAAATAGTGTGTCCTGATTTTTAACTTAACCCAGAGACAGTTAAATTCAACATCATACGTACCTAGTAATTGCTGGTACTGGTACACAACTTCGTGGCGTATGTACATGGCAATGCCCTGATGAAAATTAAAAACGATTGAAAGTGATACCCAGGTATCCAAAAATCCCGCGGATCAGTATTCTCGGATAGTTGCGTTTCACATAAGGCGAAAACATCCGGCCGATGGATTCAAAACACTTTTCTTTGTTCTTTTCTCAATTGCACAGTTTATTTTGCGTTATTATATTCTATTTATTGAGCCACAATGCAATTTGAATGATTCTTCATTGCTACTGCTCCATGAACAATCGGGTGGCACGCGTCGGTGTCCCTCTAATCCTGCCGTCTAACACCTACCTTGAGATATTTTAGAATGTAATTCTAGAATCTTCCTTGTCCATAATTTAACGAATGTAAACTTCCAAGAAAATCTCTATCGCTTTTGCCCTGAGCCAGTGTCTACCCTTGGAGTATTCTAGAATGTAACTCTAGAATCTTTCATGCCCTAAAGAAAATCTCTATCGCTTTGCCCTCTTCATCCCTTAACCACTGTAATTCATTAAGGGTTTTGCCCCTGAATGTAAACCAGAGACCTGTTCTTTTCTACCCTGGGACCGGTGTTACCAACTCACTGTATTTTTTTAAGGTGACACTGGTCTTGAGTGTGTTATGTTATTTTTCTTAAAGACACACGTCTTGTTCACATGCACAGCACCAAAAGGAGGAGAACGATTATTAATTAACATCTTCTTATATACTCCTCAAAACTAAAACTACAGTAGTTTTGTAGTTACTAATCTTCTCAGTTGTTTGAACTGTTTGCGGTTGTTTGGTTGAACTCCTCTCATTGCGCAAACTAGCGTTTTTTGGTGTGTTGTATTGTGTATGAGACGCTCTATGGCTGATTGTCTTCCATCTTCTATTTGGGTGCCCCGATAGACTATACGATAGTGTGCTGGACTATCAATCTGGGGGTTGCGGGTTCGATTCCCGCCAGAGACTCTGGTGGTATCCGCGGACAAGCAAAACGCTTCGCAGTTTGTGTTTGTTTAAAAAAAAATCTGTATGCTGAAGCAGTGTCTTGCTTCTCTTTTGCTAAATAAACTGAGTGTTTTCCTTTCTTTTTTTAAAATCTCCTGTCACTGGCTGCAAGGCTCGTTCAACTGAAATTAAATAAACAACCATATAATCCGAACCCCCGCCCCCCGTTGATTATCCAGTACCCCTCCTAAAAAAACACGCGATCCTTATTTTATTATTTATTTACAAAACACATTATATGTGTGGGTTCAAATTTCTTAAATTTGGGTCCTTACAATACGTGATATTAATTGTGCATCTAATTAAATATTCACTATACGTCACGGGTAAAAAAATAAAAGCAGTGCCAAACGAATTTTAACAAAATTGATGGGAGGTGCGGCTGAGCCTCAAGGCATAGACAAATACACATAGATCGGAAAGTATCGTGTCAAAGACCTAACAGATTTATTTACACTTTTTCATTTTCCTCACTGAGCACCGCCTGTTTTATAACCCCATCTGTAGAAATTGTTATTTATATACAGCTTGGTGTTAAGAAATGCAATTTTTATAATTACACAGTGAAATAAAAATCTACATGAAGGAATTCTACATGACATACATACACACTGAGCAATACATTCAGCGGAACTATTACTTTAATTGGTTCAATTAAAAACATGTAAAATAGAACGACTTACTTTGAATGGATAGGAAAAGAATTCAAATGTTTAAACCTTTTAAAGTTTTACAGCTGATTCAAAGACCTTTAAAAAACTGTAGAAATAAACAAAAATACTTAAAAATAATTATAAAATTATTTATATGCAGACTGGGGACTTCCATTTTTATGAGGTCCTTAACTATGAAACACAACTGCCAAAATAAATTCCTTTCACAAGATAGTGGGAACTGGGGGTGAGCTAATGTATGCAGACAATGATCCTTATGATGTAGATAAAGTGTTGGTGGTGGCACTCATGAGCTAAGGAGTATACAAAAAAAAAAAAAAAATGGCGCATACATTTAGGTTTATAAATTTTGTTATTTTATTATTTTAAAAAATATAAATGTACTACAATGCTACAAAAATAGCTGGACAAGCAAAGAATATATTGTTTCTTGAATTTAAGAATATAAAGCTAAAAGAACTGTTTTTTTGAGGCAAAGAACGAATCAAGACTTTGTTAAAAAGCGAAGCGTATCCTAGATAGAGCCTTTTGCATCCATCGACGGGGCACAGTGGGGAAATGGATATAAAGTGAAAATAAATCTGTAACTTCTAAACGAATTGTCCGATTTTAATGAAATTTCCAGGAACTATAGAGATGGTGTAGCTGCTTTTCTGTTTTGAATTTGGACTACAATATCTAAGTTGTGGCGGAGACTCAAAGCTCCAAAATGTGGTACCTCGGGTATATGCAAAAAAAAAAAAAAAATGTTGCCAAATTTTTTTTCTCGATCCGATTTGAAAAATTTGTGTAAATGTAGAATCTACATGAGGAGGCCTATAGTTATATTTAATCTCTTATAGTTTACGTGATATTCACATCTTAAAATCTAAATGTCAGGTTTTTTACTTACCTTAGCCTGGATTTTAGCTAATAGCGGATTCAAATCTGTACCGAATTTTTTAATTTAAAAAAAAAAAAACATGTAAGAAAGATATATTCGACTGTGCCGAATTTTAAATACTCTTCACCAAATTATACTTTAAAATAAAAATTTTAAATATTTTTAAGCAAACAAAATATAAATTTTTTTTAACTTATTTTAAAATTATTTTTAATTTTTAAAAAAAGTTCAATATAAAAAAATTGCATAGCAAAAGAATTGTGGGACTCTCAATAATACTTTACAAAATTCTTTTTCATTTTGATAAAAAATGTCTATATAAGTGTCAAGTTTCAACAAAATCGATTCATAAACAAAACTTTTATTGCATATCGTTACCTTAATATAGAAAGGCCCTAATTCTGGTTTTTTTTTAAGCCCAGATTTTCGTTTATTTCGATAATAGTCCGATCTTATATCATATTTAGCCAAAAAATCTCGACTAAATAAAACACGTGTTAGGGAATTTCTATATATATTTTTTTTATTTTAGTTTACAGTAAATACGCCACTCCTATTGAAGCTTCTAGCAACAATGTTTGATAATATATATGAAAAGAAAATAATTCTAAAGTGATTGAATAAAACTTCTAAATCTTATCCTATCTTAGGCAAGATGTCTGAGTTGTGCCCATGAGATTCCCCTGCTTCTAAACTCCTCTTCCACCGATCTTCACCAAGTTATTATTGGACGACCACGACTCCTACGTCCCTACTAAAATCAGTGAAATGCTCAATGATATCAACATTAACAGTAACTGGAGTGTTGTTTTTGTTGGAAATTCCCATAAATTTTGTTTTACGTAACTTGATCCTCATGCCAACTTTGGGGACATTTTCATATAATTTGTTCATCTCATCCTAAATACTAACAAGTGTATGCGGCATTAAACACAGGGCGTCAGCATAATCAAGGTCATGTAGGCATTTATTCAGATATCATTGAATGCCATCCGATGCCTCGATGTTTGTCTTCGACAATACCATATTCAGTACTAGTAAAAATACTGTTGGCGATAGTACACACAACCTTGTATTACTCCACAGTTATAATAGAAACTATCATTATCCACACCGTTTAAATGGGCTTTACGTTTAGCATACGTATAATAGGAATTATCTTTTCTAGAATACCAACATTACGAAGACATTTCCAGATAGCTCTTCTGTTTATAGCGTCGAACGTTAGCTCATAGTCGAAAAAAATTACACACAGTGGTGAGTTCCATTCGATTGACTGTTCCTCGATTATTCTCAAAGAGTTAATGTGGTCTATATATGATCGGTTGCGTCTTAATCCAGTTTTATCATTACGTAGGCAAGCTTCAACAACAGGTGATATGAGAATAATAAACGCAATTATCTTTTGCACAGACGCAATTATCTTTTGACCGCCTTTTTCCAGGACAGTGGAATGTTGTACGTAGTCCAAGCTTCATATATTAAAGGCAATATGTAGTGAACCAGTTCTGGGGTGTATTTGAATAGCTCTGATGCTTTATTGTTCTTCAATTTTGCAATTGCATTTCTAACCTCTGTCTATGTAGGTGCTGTTGTTGTTATAACTCTGCTTGGGTTTCGTCTTAACAATAATTCATCATGTATAGGATTGTTATTTGTTGATGCTGGAGATTTAAAGAACTCTTTGCACCTCTGAAGCTATTCATCTGTTGTTGTAAGGTTCTTCCATTTGCGTCCTTGACGTTGTCTGACAACTTTGTAGACTGCGCGAGAGTTACCACGGAATTCTGCATGTTCGACCTCATTCGCGCTGTTGTTATAAAACTGGCGCTTATCACTGTGCACTAATTACTTCACTTTCTTCTCCGAATTGTTATAGTTTGTCCTTACTAGAAGTAATTCTATGCTATCAATTGTGGACTACAGTCTAATGTTGAGTGTTCTCCTTTACTCGATTGCGCACCAAGTTTCATCACTTATCCATGGTTTAATATGATGTTTGCAGCTACCAAGGATGATTTTTGCACTTTCTCCGCAAGTTCTGACGATATTCTCCCAACTGTTCATGATTTTACGATCCAGTCTATTGCATACATCGTTTGAGTATGGAGTTGCGATTACTGTGTTCTGGATTGTATTTATCCCTGCATACCTTATGATGATAGGAGGCCTTTGGTCGGTGTTTCACAACACCGATTACAAGTTTGTGCTCACTATAAATGTCAGCTCCTTTATACGGCCTTACGTCCATAAGACAACCTAAGCACCTTCTACTAATTAGGAAGTGGTCTATTTGATTGCGCGTTACGTTGTTTCAACGCGGTGGGGGAATTCTGTACCCTCAATATACAACTGATGTGAAGCACGTAAATCTAGTAAACGCTCGCTATTGTTGTTGTGAGAAAATCCAAGCCCTTTGTCACCCATGACGAAGCGCAAGTTCGAATTGTCATTCCCGACCTTAGCGTTCATGACGCCAAGAAAGATTTTAATATCACTTTTATTTGTGAGTGCGATTACCATGTTCAATATCTCGTAGAATCAGTTTTTAGTTTCGAATGAAACAGGCATGGCCTGTTTCATTCGTGATGTCATTATGATTCCCACCCCACGTAGATTGACGTGGTTGCCACAAAAAGAAAGAGATGCTCAGAAGCACTACGAAACTCTCCTTGACCCTTCCACCTAACTTCCGCAAGACCCAAAGTATCCAGGTGGTAATATTCTAATGGCCTGCATACTTGATCAAGACGTGAAGTTTCCACCATTGTTCTTAAGTTCCATTTTCCGATTCTTGTCCTTGTCCGATAGCTATTTGGTTGTGCCGTTAAGTCCGATATTATTTCCATTGTAGTTTCGTTAATCAGTTAAATTTGTGCGATTGATTGGACCACAGCATCCGATTCTAGTGTTGGGGCTGCTAACAACCCCTAGGCGGGTTAAAATTAATTGATATTCAGCTACGTATTTTTGCAGCCTACATACCTGAGACGCACCTATGGGGAGCCGTTCAAGTTACTCAAATTGACATCTTCTCACTTTAGGTATCGACAAACGGTCGTTTGTGCGACATTTCCAGGGAATACGTGATTTTTAGAAAAGCCTGCAGTAGTAAGCTGCTTAGATTGTTCATTTAAAGGAATGGCTTCTGGTTATTCCCAAGTGAATAACTGTGAGAGCTATCCGCACCTAGATGCATATTAAGATAATGATTTTAAAAATTAAAAATTTTCCAAAAAAATTGGTTACACTTTTAGATTCCCATATTTTTTCAAAAAGTATTCTATAAATTATTGAATTCTTAAAAATGCTATACACTTTTGAAAAGAACACACAAAAAAACAAAACATTAAGTCAGTTACTATTCCTCTATAGTAGTTTTCACTTTTTTTATTTCCCACACTGTGCGGGGTACGGTCAGGACTGTAAAGTGGGTGAGCCAAAATTTCATGTCTGGCTGCATATTCTGAGTGTTTTTTTGCGGTCAATGCTATCTTCAAACGTATCAGTTGCATTCGGTATTTGTTCCCTGTGATGGTCTGGTAAGATTTTAGCAGCCCTTAATAGATAGCACACTTTTGGTACCACCAAATACAGAGTAATACCTTACAGCCATGGATATTTAGCTTTAGTGTCGATTCTGCTGGTTGGCCGGGGCTTCATTTACGTTCTCTTATGCTTCTGATTATCGTAATGGATCCATTTTTCATCTGAAGTAATGATGCGGTGCAAAATTGGTTTTCTTTTATAGCGTTCAAACATCATTTTGGACATGCAAAATCTTTGTTTTCTATTTGAATAATGACCCTTTATATACCTAACTAGCATATTACCCGCTGCTTTGTTAGCGTATACTATGATATTAAAATAAATGTATAACAATGTACAATTAAAAAATATGTTACTTATGGAGCATGATACATTTTAACTTACCAAATAATTTGATTAGCAAATAATGTTTGTACATAATTTTCAAAATATTTATTTTCCTATTCAATCTGATTCCTATTTAATTTAATTTTATTATTATAAAAAAATCAAAGAGTACCATAAACTCCCACTTGTGAATTCCTACACGCTCAGGTCCATATAGACTTTATTTCATGTTCTTATGTTCATTGGTGAAGAGAATACAAAAAGTACCATTCAAATAAAGAAAAGCGAGCTAAAGTTTCCCCTTGAATTCTCACTTAATTATTAATTGCTTAATTTCATGTAGTCCATTGCTATAGAAAATTCAAAAAACTACCATTAGAAGAACAAAAAAATACCTATAGTTCAGTTCTCACATTTTGGTACCTAAATATTATCCCCTATTTCTAACACTAACTTTACTTAGATGCTTATCAGCAAACTTTAATGTCGATAAGTGAAATAATGTAAAATATTAAAAAAGTACCTTTAGCAGAAAAGTACCAATTTACCTTTTCCCCCTTAAACGCCGCTAAAGCTTGAAATTTAAAAATACTCCATTTTGTCAAAAGTGTTTATGCTACAGACATGTTTAAAATGATTGAAATCTGTGTTAATGTGCCCAAGAAAAAATTTGTTTTAAAAAAAGTACCAAACTGCACTAGTTGGCCCAATATTCACCTATTCACTTGAGTTTCAAATAACACCCTGTGTTAATTTTTATATGAATCCAGGAGCCAATGTTAAAAAAATTATCATTATTGGCTTAATAATTTCAAATAAAATGTATTTTCCAGAGTTTATCCCCTTTTTGGTACCTTTTTTATCCCCATTACTGTGGTAAAATTTTATTTCAATAAAAATCTACAGCTTGGTGGGAGTTCATAATAAAATATTCGCATGTCTATGTCAAATTATAGAAAAACCTATTTTATGAAAAAGTACCAAAAATAAACACAATTTTTATCCCTTAAGGGTTGGAATTTTCAAAAAGTACCAAACTTGTATTTTTTGTTTTTTGATAAGTAAAGAATACGATTTAAAATTTGTTTCTATGTTTATTGGTTTAAAAGATACATAGAGTGCCAAAAAAGTACCAAAATACAGTTTTTATCCGTTTTCTCCCCTAAAGAGTTCGAATTTCGAAAAAGTACGAAACACCTGTCAGCTTATTTTTTAAGTGGAATAACATGTAATTTTTAGTTTTTTTATATCTTTATTAGTTTTGCAGATATAAGGTTGCCTAATTTACCCGATTTTACCCTTTTTACCCCCTAAACGTTTGAATTTCCAAAAATCCCTTCTTATCGGATCGTTTTGGGGAGGAAGGAACTCACAGTTAAAATTCCATCATTCTAGCTTTAGTCGTTTGGGCTGTCCGATGATGAATCTGTCAGTCAGTGAGTCAGTAACGTCACTCTTTTATATATATAGACATAGACTTATAAATCTAATACTATTTACTGCAATCTAGCGGACAATATAGGTGCTTATAACAATTTTCTATTAAAAATACTAAAAATATTTTACCTAACAATATCATTATTAATGGATTTCTTACTAAATTTACTTTTTCTCTGAAATACTATCACATGCATAAAAATGTGATTTGATTCTGAGAATGTCATATTCAGGAATGTAAGTGCTCTTAAAAGCATTTTTATTAAAAAATTATACACAGAGTTTTTTCATGGAAAATATGCAACTATTTAGGATTATTATCGAATTCTAAGCTGGAACATGTCCATGCTATATGAATTAATTGTATTTATCTCATCAAAATTAATCATTAACTTTTCAACATGCAGATTTAGTTTTTAATTTTACAAAAACCAGTTGCACAATATTTTGAAATAGCAACCAACCCCATTAAAATACCAAGAAGTGTCTATTCATATTAAGTTCAATCACAACAACAGGTTGCATGTCAATAACACTTTTTCTTGGCTCAGTATTTTTACATTATTTTTACCCCAAAAGCCATCATTAAAATGTCAAATAACACTACAAGCACGTGTACTTGAGTTTTATGTAAGCCCAAATACATAAATGTACACTAAAATATACAAATGCGAATAGGAATAATTTCGAATTTTGGCTCACACAAAAAAAGAAAAAAAAGACACGAACATGTATGCGGTCTACACACACGTATAACATTTGATAATACTTCCGGTTAAAGACGTTTTATTGAAATGTGTTGACGGAAACTCATGGCTGCGACAGGAAAGAGAAATGGTGCCAATAAAAACAACGTCAATGTTTGTAAGAGGATTTGAAGTTGTGGTATAAATTTGTGTGCACGTACTGCTTGTCATAAAACTTAAACAAAGTCTCTTTATTATATAAAAAGTATATAAAATGAATTATTTTTGTATTAAAATGGTATTTAATTTGTGTAAATCTTAATGTTAGTAATTTTAATATATTATTTTAATGTGGTCTTTGCCTCAGTGTCAAATTTTTTTTTAATTTATAGGAAATTTTTTTTCATGAAATGTGTGCTAAGCATTCTAAGGATTACGACTGATTAATCTTAACGATAGTGTTTTGTTTGATACAATTTCTAAAATGGGTTTAAATGTGATTTTGAGTGGCCAAGCTACTTACTTGTCTATTGACCCACAAAAAGGCACAGGCACAAGTACACCAGAAAACATCGATCACTCTCATATCAATTTCAATAAAAAATCTAAAACTGGGTATCAACGTGCTACCCAAACCCCCCAACAAATCAGATATAATAGAATTTTACACCACAAACGCCACGACATTTCCAATAAATAAATGCATATTTGTAGTTGCATAATTGTAAAGCATTTGACCAAATATTTTTTATATATTTTCTATTTGTAAACAAAATTCTGTTGAAAATTCTGAAAACACAGTTTTATTAATGGACTTTTTACTAAAGGTATTATTACTCAGAAATATGATCACATATTGCAAAGTGTGTTTAGGCTTTAAATATTTTTGGTATGTTTTTATAACAGATACTAGGTATATTTGATTCCAAGTAGCCAAACATTTAACCCCACTGTTTTCTGTTATAGATTCTGAGAATATCATATTCGAAAAGATTGTATGTGTTTTTAAAAGCATTTTAGAAAACGCATTGTACGAAGCGTATTTTCTTCAACGTTATGTACATAACTAGTTGATTGAATACTAAAAATCGTAGAATTTTGTTGAAGCGTTTCGTCATATGAAATGAAAAAATCCGTAAGTTACAAAAAATTTAAAATCGAATTTTTCATAGATTATGGTGCACCCCTTCAAAATGCATATGCAACTAGAAAAAATTCTTAAGCCAAACAAGTAAGAGAGATATATTCGGCTGGGCCGAATCTTATATACCCTTCACCAAACTATACTTCAAAATAAAAATTTTAAATATTTTTAGGTAAACAAAATTTATTTTTTTTCCAGTTGTTTTTTTTTAATTTTTTGAAAAAATTTTTTTTTCGATTTTTTTTTTTTTAATTTTTTTATTTTTTTTTAAATTTAAAAAACTTTTTTTTTAAATTTAAAAATTTTTTTTTTTAATATTTAGCCAAAAAAACTTTTGGTGAAAAAAAATTCGGGTTCAAAATTTTTCCCGATTTTGACCCATTGTAGGTCCAACTTACTATGGTCTTATATACGTCGTTGCAAAGGTCTTTGAAATATCTATCATTAGATATCCATATTGTCTATATTAATGACTTAGTAATCCAGATATAGGTAAAAAAAATAGGTAAAAAATCGAGGTTGTCCTGGTTTTTTCCTTATATCTCAGCCATTTGTGGACCGATTTTGCTGATTTTAAATAGCAAACTTCTCGAAAGCATGTCTGACAGAATTATTCAAGATTTGGATCCCGAACATATCTGGGGTCTTCAGAAAATTGATTTCAACAGACAGACAGACAGACAGACAGACAGACAGACAGACAGACAGACAGACGGACATGGCTAAATCGACTCCGCTATCTATAAGGATCCAGAATATATATACTTTATAGGGTCGGAAAATTATATTGTGGAAATTACAAACGGAATGAAAAATTTATATATACCCTTCTCACGAAGGTGAAGGGTATAAAAAGTAACGCATTTCGAGAAACAATAAACACAAGAGAAGAATATCTTGTTTTTGGTTTTTGATTTCTTAAACTCATTAATGCCTGACCCCAGAATCCGTTGTCCGATTTTGAATGAATTTCATACACAGACAGTATTTAGGGCATTTATAGTGCCGTTACAATTTTTAATATCTTTTATCTGCCGCACCTGAGCCTGCAGGGTCTGGGTATTTTTCTTTCATATAGATGGCGAAAAGTTTAAACCACATATCTAAAAAATTTTCTTTTTGAAAATTAGATTTAAGTGTGGTTTTTGTGTAGTACTGAATCATTTTCCGGTATTAAGAACTTGTTATGAATGGTAAGTATGAGATTGAGTATATTTATAAGATCTAAAGATGTATCTTGACCGTTGACAATAATGGAAATATTGGTTTCCATAAAATAGAACCATATTCTTGTTAATGAAGAGAAAGTCTAGGAAACTTTATATAGAAAATATAATATTAAGCCTATTCAACTTTTCTATGACTATTGTTAAAACTATCGTAATATGGTATGTTAATAGTGGTTCTGGTAAAGTTTTCACAAATGAATAACAAATTGAGGAGGTATGGAAAATTATCGTTTTTGATTGATAAGAAATATAACATAAACGTACACACTCGACAAGGATTCAATACATCCAAAAAATACACTCATTTTCATGACTCTAACTTGTATGTATTGGGTCATTCGTACCGAATATACTCGTTGTAACGCAGAGTGGAGACATTCGTTACTAAAACATTCCCAGGTATTGCATGAGGGAGGCAGTCGTCACTTTACCGGTCCTAAGTAATATAGAGGTGGGGACATTTAAAACTTGCTTTTTTGTATTGTACTTCAGAAAGTAGTTATTTTACTGTCTCCAAAGAGTCAATTCCAATGAAAAGCCTATGTCACCTAACTAATTCTGTGGCTAGCAGTAACCCGAAAGTAAATGAGATTGCTAGTTTCACATTGCCACCTCGTACTGTGGAGTATAAAAACTCCTACACACACATAACTAAAATTTTTTTCAACATAAGATCATTTTGGTACCACCATCAGCATAAAAAACTGGTTTCGCATCATTATCTCATGGTTGAAAAATTTGTAGTTTGGTCAACCTTTTACCATCTAACTATTTTATATAATAATGTATTCTTATACCCATAGATATTTTTTATTATGATTTTCTAAAAAACAATCATAAAAAACATTTGCCGAATTGGGTATTTTTATACCCAGTCTTAGTTATCTTTTGTTACTGATAGGGGACATTCAAAGATACAAGGAGGATTCGGCGTTAATGGGTTAAAAACGGGTTTTGTCATTCTAATAAAATATCTTTCTTGAAGGAAGCAGATTATTAAAGTCAAATAGAAAAAAAATCGCTATTAAATTAATTTAATTAATAATTAATAGTGAAGCTAATGTAAAATATAACTAACGACTATATTGATTTTATATGATTCATAGACGCATGTTGCAACAATTGTTTTTGCTCACCCGCCTTATAGTCCAGACCTTGTTAAGGTTTTTAAAGTGATTTCTGTCACTTTGTTCGAACACGTAGTCCATCTCCGTTTAAAATCGATTACACTTTTTGACACCTTTTTTGTGCTCTTCAATTGTCTTTTAACAAGGGCCCAATATTTTTCCACTGGCCTTAGCTTCAGGCAGTTTGGAGGGTTTACAAATACCACATTATTGTTCTTGTACCGCTCAAGATCTTGCCTACCATAGTAACAGGATGGCAAATCAGGCCAAAAATAAGTGGCCACATTATGAAGTCTTATAAATGCAAGCATCCTCTTTTGTAAACATTTCTTGATGTAAATTTCGGTATTTATAGAGAGAGCCCTTTGTAACAAATGATTGGCTTCTTATGCCGCAACTGTATATTGCTTACCATGCCAAGAACTTTTAGAGAAAATTTTCTGCTTTTGGGTCCTATGTTTCGTCATCCATTATGCAGCAGGTATATTTTTTGTATAAAATTTGACTTCAATTTCCGTGCTCTGTCTTATAGCATTGGCTTTAATTTTTCGTACCAAATAGACCGAGATCTGAGTTAACTGGACTGCTCTCCTACCGGATGTGTTGGGAGCTTTCCATTTAATGGCTTCATTCTTTCTGAACGAGGTTTTCTATCAACGAGCATGTTCTCCTGATACTGTTTAATAACATTGGAATCAGTTTGACGGCAGACCTTTGATTGTTCGGCCAACAAAACCCAACATGGGTTTTGTTGAAAATTTTTAATAATTTTAGTACGCACTTTTTTCACGTCACTCATTTTAATCAGATTAACAACAAATGAACATAATTGACATGCTTTACAAAGGTAACTTGATAAAAAAAAATCAAATAATACTTGGGTTAAAAGTTTTAATGAAAAACGTGTGTTGAGGTTTTTGCGATCTCAGTCCTTAAATTGGAGCTGCTCTGAGTGCTTAGAAATTGACTGTATATTTAGAGTTCTTTCATGGGAACTTTATGGGTCTGCTCATACTAAATGGTCTACTAATGATAATGGCTGCTATATGACCGCCTTAGTTTAAAAGCCCTGGGGCATCCGAGGGATTGGCTAGGGATTCTGATTGCTGTGCTTTTTTGAGCACATGCGAGATGATTGAATATGCATTAAATAATTAAAGTTGTCACGAAGAAGATGGGGAAAAATCACCGTTCTTCGGATTAGTTCGGATTGGTTGTGCATCTAACTGTTCACGGACTTCTAACCGATTAGGAACCGATTTATGTTCCTTTTCAATTAAATTTTATTAAATTCTTACGAAAAATATAGTGAAAGTATTTGAATTTCGCTCACCGTATACTTTAAATAAATTATACCTTAACTATGTTACTCTAGTTACCTTTAAATGATTATGATTAAATAATTATTTTAATATACCATACTTATGTACATTATGTACAACTTACAACATTATATGTTACATATTTCTATTGTGTTTAAGATCATATCTAAATAAGCATGTACATTAAATCTTAATTTGCTTGAATAATAATGTGGGAAAATACATCTTTAAAGTAAAACCTCATAATAAGTATTATTTATGATATTAGAAAGTTGATATTAAAGTTTACTTAGTAACAAACCGCAAATTGTGGCACAATTCAAAATATTTTAAGCTGGGGTAAGAAATCGATTAATTTCCTTTAATTGCACAACTGACAACGCTACATCTGCATTTAGTTGCAATAATTTAATTTGAATTAAATGTTAGAAATAACACTGTACATCTTGATTTGAGCTTTTCAGGGGAATATTGGGAAATATTAAGGTATTTGCATATAATAGATAAATTTTGAAGCTTTTGGGCAGTTATATTCACTATAATATACATTTTTGACTACTTTCAGTATTTAAGCTTGTAATATGTGCAGAATAAACATTTGTTACTTAAAATTTAATTCATAAAAATATATTTAAATTTTACTTCACACCATCTGCTTGGAATTTTGAATGAATTTACAAATACATACATGTTTTCAATTGTATATTTTATATTGAAAACCCTCCCCTTCAAAACAACAGTATTTCATGTGTTCCTTCATTGACTTTTTGAATACAATAGACATTTCTTAATCACAATTGAGACAGAAAAACAATAAAAAAAATATAATACTTATAGAAATAATAAAAACAAACGCTAATATAAATACAAATATATACTTGTAAATCATAAAACAAAACTAAGGGGATGTGCCATAATATTTCAGTAATTTTTTAGCAATACAAACACTACATTCAAAAGTGACAGAACTTTATTTTTTTACCCACCATCAAAAAAGAAGAAGGGTATATTGATTTGGTCATTCCGTATGTAACGTATCGAAACATTAGTCGTAGATCCTAAAAATATATATATTCTGGGTCCTCATAAGATTCTAAGACGATCTAGCTATTTCCTTCCGTCTGTCTGGCCGTTGAAAACAAGACAGGGCCAAAACGAAAGAAGCTATCTGGTTGAAATTCTTTACAAATACTCTCTGTAGTCCCCATACATATGTCCGACAGAAATGCTGTTTGAGCAGTCTTAAATAGCTTGATAATGCGGCAATCTTGAAAAAATTTTGCACAAATTATTTCTAAGTTGGTACTCTGAAATTATACTGTAACGGATGGCGAAAACCTGAAATTATTTGTTCCGCGTCCTTATACAAGTCCCACTCAGATAATGACTTGAAAATTCGCAATTGTCTTGGAATAATTATTATCGTGATGAAATTGGACATGGACAAGTTTTAAGTGATCGCTCCATACTTGACTCTACACCCTATATAACCCCCATTTAAGAAACATATTTTATTGCCACATATTGATGGTGGGTATTCAAGTTTCGGTACAGCCGATATAACACTCTTACTTGTTTATATTCTTTTTATAAGAAAGTATATTTATTCATAATTCTCAATATGTTAAATGTCTCACGCACAACTTAAATACACGTAAGAGTCGAGTATACAAAAGGTATTTTTTTGTTAAGCAGAATTACCCATGGAAATCCACACAGCAAGGGAAATGAATGAATGAAAAGAAACTTAGAAACACTGAAACCCCATAATGTATGCAATATGCTTGTGTTCGTTTTACCACATGAAAAAAAGGGGTTATAAGTAGCATATTTAAAAGGAGTTTTAATCACACATTGTTATTTACCTAAATATACAAATATATAGCTATTAATGTGTTTGAATATAAGTTTTTATGTAAATATGTAAGTCACTATTTACATCTAATAATTTTCGTCATTGAATTTTATTTTTTATACCCTTCACCTTTGTCAGAAGGGTATATATAAATTTGTCATTCCGTTTGTAATTTCCATAATATAATTTTCCGACCCTATAAAGTATATATATTCTGGATCCTTATAGATAGCGGAGTCGATTTAGCCATGTCCGTCAGTCTGTCTGTTGAAATCAATTTTCTGAAGACCCCAGATATCTTCGGGATCTAAATCTTCAATAATTCTGTCAGCCATGCTTTCGAGAAGTTTGATATTTAAAATCAGCAAAATCCGTCCATAAATAACGGAGATATGAGCAAAAATCCGAGACAACCTCTGAAAATTTCATCAAAAAAAGACAATTTATTCCATGCTTTGACAAAAAAACAACAAAGCGTATGTGTGGATGTGTGTTGATTATTGTTTTGCGTATTTGGTTTTTCTTTTTATACCCTTCACCATGAGAGGCAAGGGTATATATAAAGAGAGAGTTGTTTATAATGAGTTTTCATATGAGCAACTCTATGATACGTAAACACCACATACACCCAACAATAACATTCTACAACAATGGCGCGCAGCCAATATCAAATCACACGTATTCTTATGCTCTTACAATTTAGTAGTCGTTGTCCACTCAACGAGACAACTACAAAAGCGCATGGGTGTATGAGTTTTTCTTTATTTTTTCAGTTTTTGTATTTGTTTGTTTGTAGGTGCACTGAACAAAATAAAGAATTGAATGCGTTGGTGAGAGAATTTACTTTTGCGCACCTCTGTTCTACAATGTGGAATGAGATGAAATGAATAAGAATTATAAATCAAACACACGCATGCATAATTTCGTTTATTTTAATTTTTGTTGTAGTTTGTTGTTATTTTTCAACACACAATTGAGCAGAATAATTTTTGTGTATATTTCGTTAGTTATCAGTGAGCACTCAACGTGTGAATATGATTACCGGACGTTTTGCAATTGCATCTGATATAATATTATGATTTTTTCTTGTTGTTGTTGCTATATGAAGAGTTTTGCATGGGTAAAGGCAATATAGGTAAACATGTATACTTAGGTGAAGGGTATATAGGATTAAGCACAGCCGAATTTAGCTCTGTTACTTGCTAAATACTGAAAAATATTTATTTACAATTTACCTAAAATATAGAGACATATATGTGGATCCACTAAGAAGGGATTCCAAAGTTTTAGGGGGTAAACTCGGTAAGCTTATATCTTCTAAACTGCTTAATACAGATATCAAAAATTTTGAAAATACGTCTTAATCTACTTAACAAATTAATTAGCAGACAAGGGTTAGCTATTTTTTTTAAATTTATGTCGGCTTCTTTTTTTGGTTTTCTTCATAACTTTGTCAAAACCCACGAGTTTCTTTACTTTTGAGGAAACATTTTAAAAGAAAAATCTCCAAGCTTTATTTTTGTGTGCAAAAACAATTAGTTTTTGCAATGAATTGGCTCATTAAGGTGCCCTACATTAAAATTTTTCGTATTTTTTCCATACATTTTGTAAATAACGCTTTATCTTATACAAATCTTATTTGTACAGATTTTGGCATGCATATGTTTATAATTAAGATATTTATGAGAGCTTAGGGCAGTTGTATAGGGACTAGGAGAAATAATACCCAATTCTAACCAAATTCAATAGGCTTAGTCCTTGAGGCAATATAAAAGTTTGTGCCAAATTTTGTAGAATTATCTTTAAAATAGCGACCTGTAGTTTGATTACAAAGTTTACATGGATGGACGAACATCGCTTAATCGACTCGGAAGGTTATCCTGAGCAGATTGGTGGGTGTTACGATAATATTTTTGCATATTTCAAATATCAGCACTAATCCAATATACCCTCCCCACTAATTTTGAGTACATAAAAGTTTTCGTTTATCTAGCAAAACTGTTACTTTATTGCATCGGTGTTTCTTATTATGGAATAGCCAACAAAGCAAAACAGATGACACACTAATATATACATTACTTCTGTGCAATATAATACAATTTTTCTTTCATCATAAGTATATTATTTTAATATGTATATGTGCTTTCCCCTTAGTTAAATATTGCTTTTTATCTTTATGATAATTTTTGTGTTATTTCTAAACCGCTTATTTTATTGTAAATATGGATTGCATATTGATATGGAGAGACATGTGCACTAGCAGAAATGAAGAAACTTGTACAATTACATAAAAATAGTTTTCATAAGAAATAAATATATCATTCATTCTATCAAAAGTTAATAAAGTAACTGTTTCAAACAGACAGACATAGCATAACCAAATTAGATTTTTGGTTTTGGGTGTTACTTTACCATTTTGATGGTGGAGGGTAAAAAATGTGCGAAGACGGGTGGTAAATTTTTGAGTAATGTTAATATATTTTAACTAAAAGAAACGTAAAAGCTGGGTATTTCGTTTTTGCTGCATTTATTTATAAATTCCAACGAATTGTGGATAAATAGCAATTATAATTACATTAATTGTAAGTGTGTTACATTCGCTACCTTTATCGTAGTAAAATAAGAAATGTGAATGGATTTTATAAATATATAAATGAATATAATTAATATAATTAATACAGGAATTTCTTGCTTGTGTCGAATTGCATATCATGCCATTGAAAGTATTAAAAATATCCTGCGATTTAAAAAAATCTTTCTTAGAAGTACGCTCCGCTACTAGTTTCGATCCAGCCTATAGTAAGTGGGTACCTCAAGCCCACTAATTTACTTTATATGAGAGATGCCCACTAATTCAGCATATTTTCAGCTTACCTCCGTACAATAATAAGAAATTTATTCGTAAAATGTTTAAATATTTTTACAATTATAGTTCTTGAAATTAACTATTTACTTTGTACGGGATGTGCCACGCCAAGTAATCCAATCCCGAACATTCTCATCCAAACTAAGTAATAGGACAAGAGAGTCAGACATTCGGACAAAGTTTGAGGAATTTCGCAATTATAATTCTCAAGATATTTAGAAATAACTATTTACTTTGTATGGGAGATGAACCAACCCCTTCTATTTTTGGATTAACTTCTGGCAGTGACAAGAAATTAATTCATGTGCAGTTTGAAGACTTTCAGAATTATAGTACTCCCGAAAATACAATCCTGCCTATTTTTATCCCAACTCCGTATAGTGATAAAGAATGAATGCGTATAAAGTCTAAAAAATTGAGGAACCGCTTTTAAATGTCATGTTTTCCTGTTTATACCTATCGTTTATTAAACATACATACAAATTACCCACAAATATTCCTTGTTTGAGTTTACATCATTTAACTTGGAAAATACTGTCTTTAAATATAAAAAGCCCACTTTATTCATAGCCTTGACAAACATTTTTATCAAAGCAAGTTTAATGTGCAGTTGTGGTAAAATTACATATTTAGGATCTGTCAATGTTATATGTTTCACATTAGATTTTTTGCAAACAAACACTGACCTTTCTGAATATTCCATTATTCATATTGGATTTTCAAATAAATATGTACCAAATGTCTATGTTATCGAATAGAAGCAATTACTAAATAAAACATAATAATAAATAAGTAAGAAAGTAGGTTCGGTCAAGCCCGACCATATAATACCCTACACTAAGTAAATGAGCAAAAACATTTTTCTTTCAAAAATTCAAATATAAAATGTCTATATGAAAGTTATCGACTCAGAACTTGATTCTGAGTCGATCGGTATACTTTAAGGTGGGTAGGGTATAAAAAGTACAATACATTGAATACAGAAACTGTTGCTTTTAGCCGTAAAGAGAGGGTAGTAAAAATAATAATTGACATATACCTCGAAAACTAGACATGGAGGATGCCACATATGTCTGGAACACTTAATCTATGACTCATTACCTATTCACTCCAGCTAACAGTTAAGAGAGTACCATAATCGTGTAACGCGGTGCTATAGTTCTTCAGAAAATCTAAATAAACCATTTACAAGCCCACTAGTTCAATACCGCACATTTTCAGAAAAACTATGTTTAATAATAAGGATGAAATTCGGACAAAGTTTGAAGACTTCCACAATTATAGTTAACCTGCTATTTGAAAATAACTATTTATTTTATATAAGAGGTGTCACACTTCCTGTTCCGATCCATATCATTTTTTTAAAGCGGCATTTTGAAATGCCTATAACTCTGAAATTATAATAGATAAATAAATCTTTAAAATCGGATAGGTTAGGTTAGGTTTCCAGGAAGCCGCGAAATGAAGAAGAAGTGCAGCTCACGTGGGTCCAGGCATAGGATAAGAATCATAAAAATAGCACGTCTTTAAAAATTTTACATGTCGAAGGTACTCTACTTTGAGCCTCCATACCGCCGCTCTTGGAGCAGTTGTTGGGCCCATTTAGAAATGCTAGATTTATTTCCAAAAAATTTCGATTCTGCCCCACTGTGCGATGTTTATATATCAGAATTGTTTGTATCGAATATCAACATGATAAGGATTCATATATTTTAGATGTGGATTTTATATAGCTGCTATGGTCTACAAAAAATATGCTGTATGTTTTATTTTTACATTGTTTAAAATACTAAACATATTATTAGATTAGAGAAATGACAAAAAATAAATATTTATTACATATATCACTTATAATTAACTTTATTAGTTAATTGTATATCCTGTAAATGACATCACTAATTACATTTGAATATTTAAAATGTTTTTGATTATTTAAACAACAAATGAAAACTATGTGCATTTTAAATAAATAATCACAGAATTGGAAATTCTTTGAAACATTAACTGGTATGAAATAAATTATGTACATATATAATAAAGGTTTATCTAAAATTAATTTTATGAAAAATAATAGTTAATTAAAATTAATAAAGTCATTAAATATTTGTTCATGAATTAAATAATTATTAAGATTATTACATAGAAATGTAAACAAATTGCTAGAAAAAATTTAGTTTGTTTTAAATAAATGTTTCAAATGGCTAGCTGTAAATGACATGGTAATGAATGTCAAATAAATCAGAGATTATCAAATTAATGAAGGGGATACATTATTTTATGAAAGAATTAACTACTTCTTGTGATTCATACGTTGCATATAAGGACTATAATAACACTGAGATCGTAAAATGTTCTCAGCATTTAAAAACAGTAAATCTGTTTAGTTACTATTGTTACGTTTAACCTTTTTAAAACGTTGGTTTATTTCCTTTAAATAAACCGGATACTTTTGAGTGCAAATAAGAGCCGTTTAGTAGTTTAAAATGTGTAACAACTCTTTATTTATTTAAAACGTACAACAACAACTGTTCAAATAGTCACTCAGTGTTTTATACACTTTTATCAATTCGCAGAAATGCACACATACTTTATAATGTACAAATTTAAAAATACAAGACAGTTGATATTAACTCTAACAGCGCCTATGATAAACTCAACTCACGACTGCAACCTCTGCTACTGTTTATACACACGCCATCTTTCGGGAATCTTCTACAATGCTCTTAACGGACAAACACATTCGAATTCTAGAGCTTTCAATGTCAATGTTAGCAACTTTAACATTTAGTGTTGTCATACTTATAAACTATGCTAATAACCGCATGCCACTGATGTATGTGCCTACAAATATGATGAATGCTGCAGACAGTCGTTAGAGACCGTAAAATTCAAATCGTCATTGCACATTCGTAACACTATTCTATGCATATGTAACAGATAGCGATTTCTTTCTTTAGAAAATCTACAACGAAGTACACGAGGCAGAGTTTAACATTGCAAACATCAGTACAAAAGTTAATGATCACCCAACCTATAGAGTTTTAGGGTATGGTTATAGAGCATATTTCAACCTTTTTCCACAAAATACAGCCCCTCAAATTAAAAAAATACATATTTAACAAAAATACCGCAAACGTAGAAAATTTAGTACATCTTCAAAAGGAAATTCCGAACTTTGGCAGTTGATAGCGTCCATTTTGTTAAAGCTACATCAGTCGAATTGACTTCCATTTATTAAGTATGTTTTACCAAATCAGTATGGATGGATATAACGTTCACCAACATGTGCAAATGATAACATTGTTTTATCTGTTCTGGCAACATTTCTCGCGCTTCTCCCATTCTACGGTTGCCATAGTCGTCCTACCCATAGGACTATTCGAAGAATGGCGTATTGAGTCCACTGGTTCAGTAAATAATGAACCAATATCCATAGGACGACGAAACTCAGCCTACTACATCACTGCTGTCCGTGAAAGAGTGAGGAGAATCCTAAGCATTAGATTTCGCATCGCTCACAAGAACTTTAACTGATCCAGGACTTAAAGGTAAACGACCATATGCAACGGCATGTGTTCGCTAAATGGACCCTAGTTCAGTTGGAAAATAAACCTAAAGTGCTGTCAGTGAGAGAGTGAAGACAATCCTAAGCATTATATTTCGCGTCGCTAGCAAGAACTGACCAAGAAGGTGAAGGTAAACGACCATAGAGAACGACATGTGTTGGCTAAATGGACTCTAGTTGAGTTGGAAAATAAACCAAATTTTCACTTAAAAATCATCTTCAGCGATTAGGTTCATTTCTGGATAAACGGCAACAGATAAAATTTTCGAATAGGGGACTATATCAATCCCTCTGCGATCCAAAAGCGCCCATTTGCGTTGCGACGTTGCTCTATAGGTTGATAATTACCAATTTTTTTTTGGGCTGAATTGGATGATATGGCCTTGTGGTTTTAACAGGATGGCGCTACAGACTCATGCCACATTCTAGATTCTGCAAGAACGATTTGAGCGCATGGTCATCTTGAATGGGGGTGATTTGAAATGGTCACTGAAATCATGCGAATAAATTTTTCCCACAAAAATTAGCGAAAAAAGGATATTTTTATTTTTATTTAATTTAAGTGCACATTAATTAATTCTTGTAATGAATATTAATAAATTTGTTCATAGTTCAAAAAAGACATTTCAAGAAAATCAGTACAAATTGGGATCCGTTAAAAGTAGATAAAAAACTAAAATTTTAAATGCGAATAACCCGTAAACTATAAGAGATAATGTATAGCTCTAGCAATATTTTTTGTATATCTCTTCTAATAGTACATTCCATATATATAAATCTTTTAAATTGAATGGAGAACAAAAATTTGGCATAATATTTAATTTCTGATATACCTTAAGTGCACTAATTTAAGGCATTGTGGCTCGTCAGTCAGTCCCTCAATGTTTTAAGCACAAATTCAAAACTTAAACTTATCAATACCTCTTATATAGCCATGGGAAATTTTATCAGGCTATCCGTTTAGAAGTTTCAGATAAATTTCCACTTTTTTTAGTTCCCCCACTGTGCATGGTTAGGCCTTTCAAACGAATAAAAAACTTCAATGATATCTCACACACATTTAATGAAAGACCCTTTCATTTATTATTTTGTTATTAATTTTGCTTTGCCTAAAAAGCAACAACAAATTTTAACCAAATTTAAAATCATGTAACTTAAAGCTTTGCTTTTATATGTTTCATCTAAAATTCTAGCAAAAAAGAAATCACGAAAACATAAAAACTGTATCTTTCACATTTGTGTCAGTACTGTTGATGGAGGATGTAAAAAAGCTGTGCGAAAAACATGTTCAAAATATTTGTACCAACCATGTAGTTGTACTAACAACAGCACAAACCAAAAATTAAGTATTTTTTGATGATGAAGTCACAGCTGTCAAATACGTTTTCAATATACTACATACATACATACATGCATACACAAACCAACAAGTAGTATGAGTACGACAAGTATTGTGTGCATTTGATTTTACTTGAAAAAAAATCTACATGTGGAAAAAGAAAGATGTAAAAAAAGGAAAAATTTAAGAAAAATGAATTGTTGAAATAAATAAGTTTTGAAGAATTTACAGTGAGCTATTTTAATATATATATTTTATGTATAATATTCGTAATCATCTTTTGAAGACCTCATACAGTTTTATCACCTTTGTGGTAGAATTTAAAACCCGATGACTCTAAAATTATTTCTTAAAATACAACTCATTAAAAAATTAAAATTTTAGGAAGGCACATGAATATAGAAAACAGTTTCATGATAGCAACCAAATTTGTTGCCAATCGAATGATTCTACATTAGTGACCGAATTTTACAGTTGTGGCTACAAAATTTTAGAAGTGCTAATAAAAGTTTGGTTGCTTCAGACGAAGTTCTTCTTTATCAACTAACTTTCTGATGATAGAATCTTTGCATCCGAATCATTCGATTGGCTACAAATTCGGTTTCTACAAAAATGTATTTTCTCTGTGTGAAATTTTTTAATTTTAGTAAATAATCAATTGATCCTTTAGCTATTAATTTATTGCAAACATAGTTTATTTTATATAACATCAAGCTGCTTTGTAATATATTTAACATTGTCACAAATGCTTGTCGCAAACACTACATATCGTCTCAAATCACATTATAGGATTTGCCAGAATCAGATGGATTTTCATATATATTTTTTTAAACTGTCTGTCTTTTTATTTAAAGGAAGGGATCATAATACTTGAATAATAATAATGTTTGCATTTCGTAAATACAACCACTGCAGCAATTTCTATGTAAATCTAAATAATGTAAAAAAGAGAAAAAAAAATTTTTCAAACATGTTTTCTCTTCCTTAAATATCAAATTCAGGATTTCTTTTCTTTTCATTTTGGCATTCAACATAAAAAAAAAAATGATCAACATTGAAAACTACAAAATGCTTTTTATACCCATAAGTACATAAAGCCATTTGTTTAGAATTTCTTTAACAAAATTATACTTTGTGCTTTTTTCACATTCATCTCTTAACTGTTTTCAGAGAATTTAGTGTTTTAATTTGTTTAAAAACCAGATAATAAAATTTAATTACATTTTCTTTTAATGAGGTCAGTAAGTAATACTTAAGTAATCAGTTAATAGAATTTTAACATTAAAGTCGAAGGGGCACACACTTTTTTGTTTCCAAGTAGAAAGATTTTATATAGAATGGTTCTTGTGTATGCAGTGGTATTATAACTAAATGTTTAATGAATACTATAAATATATAAACAGTGTCGATCAAACCATTGCACAATAATTGCTTCTATACTATATCTATAGGGAAAATGAATTTGCTTGTTTTTTAAAACCATAAATATATGATACACAAGGTTTCAACCCAGATTTAACTAAAAAACACAAAACCATAAATATTTTTGTAATTAAAAAGTATCAAAATTAATAAAACAATAAATTGGATGTAAAGGAACGAAATGCGTCACTTGCAGCCTCTGCGACCTTAAAGTCAACCTACGCCTTCACGCGGCACACCCTACCTCCACAGAGGAGGATATGGAATAACCGTTACAGTAAGCGATGCGTTCGTGACAAGTTGGTGGCCATGGATCGGCAAGACTCTTTATAGAAGGCAGCAGTCCAGACACCAAACTAAATAATGAGTCAAAGCCTGATACCCTCTGATTCCCTAAAACCTTATTGATATTTCAACAAGAGATGTAAACCACACCCCTTTTCTGATTGCGACTGATGGCGTATGAAAAAGAACTAGGGTTCTATAGTTAAAAGAAAAAGTCGACTTTTCGACCTTCCGACTTTTTTCGTTTTATAAAAAGTTGACTTTTCGAACTTTAGAATGTTTTCGATTTTTAAAAAGTCCACTTTTGGTAATTTATGAAAAGTTTAATTTTTGATCTACGACTTCTTAGTTAAATCGATATTTTTCGACTTTTTTTTTACTATTTTCAACTTTTTACCATTTCTTGTAAAAAAATGCATGCTTTCTACATTTATTGATGTGCCTTTTGGAAAGTTTAACAATAAAAATTAAATATATCAAGGCAATACTATTATCACTTTTGTTTTTAATAGTTAGATTTAAATTTTTAATGTAGTAAACAAATTTACACTACTAATTTGGCATGTTTATTATCAAACACTTTCCTTAAAGTTTATGCATTTCGAGTATATACGATATGTCTAAAAACTTACAGAAATAGCTTTTTATAAACATAAATTTAATATTTATTTTTGCATACACTAGAATCTAAAAAGTCGACTTTTATCGACTATTCGACTTTTGAGATAACTTAATCTATTGTTCGAACTATAGACTTCTAGAACCCTAACAAACATCAAAAGAGATAGTTACACACAACTTCGCCTCCAGTTTTGTTTTCCACAAAACTTAAAATTCGTCATCTTTAGTTCCAAGCATTATTTTTTATTTATCATGAATCGTACAATTTATAACTATTTTTTGGAAAACTAAAATTTTGTAAATTTTTTTTGGAAAATTTGATAAAACCAAAATTTATATTTCCCAAAATTATAAAAGTAAGAAAAAGTTAAAAATAAATTGATCGATTTTGATATATTTTATTAAGAAATTGCTTTCAATATAAACATCTAAAATTTTTCTATTCAAATTTCCAAAATAATAAAAAAAATTATAAATCCTTAACTTTTAGATTTTTAATAATAAATTGGAGTATATTAAAATAATTATACACAACTTCCCCGCCAGTTTTGTTTTCCTCAATTTTAAAAATCCATATCTTTATTTCCAAGCATTATTTTTTGATTATTTTTATAGCTGTTTTTTGGAAAAGTAAAATATTGTATTTTTTTTTTTTTGGAAATTTCAATTTGTATTTCCCAAATTTAGAAAAGTAAGAAAAACTAAAAATAAAATAGATCGATCTTGAAATATTGTTTTTAAAAATTGCATTCAATATGAAGTAATAAACATTTAAAAAAATTCCTATTCAAATTTTCAAAAATTAATATAAAAAAAATTAACTTTTAGATTTTTAAAAACAAATGGTAATATATTGAGATACAACTTTCCCGCCAGTTTTGTTTTCCTCAAATTTAAAAATCCATATCTTTATTTCCAAGCATTATTTTTTGAATTTTCTTTTTGATTATGAATCGTACGATTTATAGCTGTTTTTTGGAAAACTAAAATATTGTAATTTTTTTTTTTTGAAAGCTCAAATTTTTATTTCCCAAATTTAGAAAAGTAAGAAAAACTAAAAATAAAATAGATCGATCTTGAAATATTGTTTTTAAAAATTGCATTCAATATGAAGTAATATAAACATTTAAAAAAATTTCTATTCAAATTTTCAAAAAATAATAAAAAAAAAATTTATATTTCCTTAACTTTTAGATTTTTAATATATTGAGATACAACTTCTCCGCCAGTTTTGTTTTCCTGAAATTTAAAAATCCATATCTTTAATTCCAAGCATTATTTTTTAATTTTCGAATTGATTTTGAATCGTAAGATTTAGAACTATTTTTTGGAAAATTAAAATTTTGTAAATTTTTTTTTTAAATTTCGAACTTATATTTCCCAAATTTATAAAAGTAAGAAAATGTAAAAATAAAATTGTTCGATAGAGATATATTTTTTTTTTTTTAAATTGCTTACAATACGAACTAATATAAACATTTAAAACGATTTTCTATTCAAATTTTCAAAATAATAAAAAAACAATTATATATCCTTAACTTTTAGATTTTTAATAATAAATTGGAGTATATTGAAATAATTATACACAACTTCCCCGCCAGTTTTGTTTTCCTCAAATTTAAAAATCCATATCTTTATTTCCAAGCATTATTTTTTGAATTTTATTTTTGATTATGAATCGTACGATTTATAGCTGTTTTTTTTTTTTGAAAAGTAAAATATTGTATTTTTTTTTTTTTTTTGAAACTTCAAATTTTTATTTCCCAAATTTAGAAAAGTAAGAAAAACTAAAAATAAAATAGATCGTTCTCGAAATATTGTTTTTAAAAATTGCGTTCAATATGAAGTAATATAAACATTTAAAAAAATTCCTATTCAAATTTTCAAAAAATAATAAAAAAAAATTTTATATTTCCTTAACTTTTAGATTCTTAAAAACAAATGGTAATATATTGAGACAGTTACATACAACTTCCCCGCCAGTTTTGTTTTCCTCAAATTTCAAAATCTATATATTTTGCTCCAAGCATTATATTTAAATTTTCTTTTTGATTATTAATCGTACGATTTATAGCTGTTTTTGGGATACTAAAATTTTTAAATTTTTTTTTATAAAATTTCAATTTTGTATTTCCCAAATTTAGAAAAATAAGAAAAACTAAAAATAAAATAGATCGATTTTTAAATATTGTTTTTAAAAATTGCATTCAATATGAAGTAATATTAACATTTAAAAAAATTTCTATTCAAATTTTCAAAAAATAATAAAAAAAAAATTTTATGTTTCCTTAACTTTTAGATTTTTAATATATTGAGATACAAATTCCCCGCCAGTTTTGTTTTCCTGAAATTTAAAAATCCATATCTTTTGTTCCAAGCATTATTTTTTAATTTTCGATTTGATTTTGAATCGTACGATTTATAACTATTTTTTGGAGAATTAAAATTTTGTAATTTTTTTTTTTTTTTTGAAATTTCAAATTTGTATTTTCCAAATTTAGAAAAACTAAAAATAAAATAGATCGATTTTGAAATATTGTTTTTAAAAATTGCGTTCAATATGAAGTAATATAAACATTTAAAAAATTCCTATTCAAATTTTCAAAAAATAATAAAAAAATTGTATATTTCCTTAACTTTTAGATTTTTAAAAACAAATGGTAATATATTGAGACAGTTACGTACAACTTCCCCGCCAGTTTTGTTTTCCTCAAATTTCAAAATCTATATCTTTTGCTCCAAGCATTATATTTAAATTTTCTTTTTGATTATGAATCGTACGATTTATATGTAGCTGTTTTTGAGAAACTAAAATTTTGAAATTTTTTTTTATAAAATTTCAATTTTGTATTTCCCAAATTTAGAAAAATAAGAAAACTAAAAGTAAAATAGATCGATTTTTAAATATTGTTTTTAAAAATTGCATTCAATATGAAGTAATATAAACATTTAAAAAAATTCCTATTCAAATTTTCAAAAATAATATAAAAAAAATTTTGTATTTCCTTAACTTTTAGATTTTTAAAAATAAATGGTAATATATTGAGATACAAATTCCCCGCCAGTTTTGTTTTCCTGAAATTTAAAAATCCATATCTTTAGTTCCAAGCATAATTTTTAAATTTTCGATTTGATTTTGAATCGTACGATTTATAACTATTTTTTGGAAAATTAAAATTTTGTAAATTTCTTTTTTAAATTTCGAAGTTATATTTCCCAAAATTATAAAAGTAAGAAAATGTAAAAATAAAATTGTTCGATTGAGATATATTTTTTTTAAAAATTGCTTACAATACGAACTAATATAAACATTTAAAATGATTTTCAATTCAAATTTTCAAAATAATAAAAAAAATATATATTTCCTTAACTTTTAGATTTTTATAATAAATTGGAGTATATTGAAATAGTTACATACAACTTCCCCGCCAGTTTTGTTCTCCACAAACTTAAAATTCCATAACTTTAGTTCCAAGCACTATTTTTTATTTATTTTTTTTATTATGAATCGTACGATTTTTCTATATTTTTTGGAAACTAAAATTTTGTAATTTTTTTTTTTTTTTAAAATTTAATTTTGTATTTCCCAAAATTCGAAAAGTAAGAAAAACTAAAAAAAAATTTATAGATTTTGAAATATTTTTTTTTTTAAATTGCATTCAATATGAAGTAATATAAACATTTAAAAAAATTTCTATTCAAATTTCAAAAAATAATAAAAAAAAATTATATATTTCCTTAACTTTTAGATTTTTAATATATTAGATACAACTTCCCCGCCAGTCTTGTGTTCCTGAAATTTAAAAATCCATATTTTTAGTTCCAAGCATTATTTTTTAATTTTCGATTTGATTTTGAATCGTACGATTTATAACTATTTTTGTGGAAAACTAAAATTTGGTAAATTTTTTTTGGAAAATTTGATAAAACCAAAATTTATATTTCCCAAAATTATAAAAGTAAGAACAAGTTAAAATTAAAATGATCGATTTTGATATATTTTATTAAGAAATTGCTTTCAATATAAACATCTAAAATTTTTCTATTCAAATTTTCAAAATAATAAAAAAAAAAAATTTATATTTCCTTAACTTTTAGATTTTTAATAATAAATCGGAGTATATTGAAATAGTTACAGACAACTTCCCAGCCAGTTTTGTTTTCTTCAAATTTAAAAATCCATATCCTTAGTTCCAAGCATTATTTTTAAATTTTCCTTTTGATTATGAATCGTACGATTTATAGCTGTTTTTGGAAAACTAAAATTTTGTAATTTTTTTTTTTTTTTTGAAATTTCAATTTGTATATACCAAATTTAGAAAAGTAAGAAAAACTAAAAATAAAATAGATCAATTTAGAAATATTGTTTTTAAAAATTGCATTCAATATGAAGTAATATAAACATTTAAAAAAATTCCTATTCAAATTTTCAAAAAATAATATAAAAAAAATTTTATATATCCTTAACTTTTATATTTTTAAAAATAAATGGTAATATATTAAGATACAACATCCCCGCCAGTTTTGTTTTCCTGAAATTTAAAAATCCATATCTTTAGTTCCAAGCATAATTTATAACTATTTTTTGGAAAATTAAAATTTTGTAAATTTCTTTTTTAAATTTCGAAGTTATATTTCCCAAAATTATAAAAGTAAGAATATGTAAAAATAAAATTGTTCGATTGAGATATATTTTTTTTAAAAATTGCTTACAATACGAACTAATATAAACATTTAAAAAGATTTTCTATTCAAATTTTCAAAATGATAAAAAAAAATTATATTTCCTTAACTTTTAGATTTTTATAATATAGTGGAGTATATTGAAATAGTTACACACAACTTCCCCGCCAGTTTTGTTCTCCACAAACTTAAAATTCCATAACCTTAGTTCCATGCATTATTATTTATTTATTTTTTTTATTATGAATCGTACGATTTATATATATTTTTTGGAAACTAAAAGTTTTTATTTTTTTTTTTTTTTAAATTTCAATTTTGTTTCCCAAAATTCGAAAAGTAAGAAAAACTAAAAAAAAAATTGATAGATTTTCAAATATTTTTCTTTAAAATTGCATTCAATATGAAGTAATATAGACATTTAAAAAAATTCCTATTCAAATTTTCAAAATAATAATAAAAAAAAAAAATTGTATATTTCCTTAACATTTAGATTTTTAATATATTGAGATACAACTTCCCCGCCAGTTCTGTTTTCCTGAAATTTAAAAATCCATATCTTTATATAAAACCAAAATGTATATTTCCTAAAATTATAAAAGTACACAGAAAAAATTAAATAGTAAAAAACTGAACAAACGTTTAGTTTTTCCGAATATTTATTAGGTTTTTTGCACCCTGAATGCTGGTAGTAGAAAACCGAATAAAACGTTCAGCTTTACGTTGAACGTGCGTTCAGCTTTTTACCATATAGAGTTCAGCTTGTGCAAGCGTTCAGTTTTTAACTATATTTGTTTAATTTTCGCAATACTGAACGAGAACTTAGTTTTTTATCCGATGCGTTCAATTAAAAAATTAAAAAAATTAAATAAAAGATTTTTAAATGTTTTTTAATATTAACAAAATTTATTCAATATATTCTACAAGCATTATTCATACATAAATCTTTACATAACCAACTATTTCTAAAATCTCACCGAAACCTGCTCTTCCTGAGGAAATTCCCTGTATATGTCACGATAATTACCTTAAAATCAGATGGTGCTAACATCTTTCCGTTAATGATGGCGTTTTTCAGGATTATATTTATTAATTTTAATCTGTACTCAGATGGCAAAAAACTTATAATGCTTTCAGTAACACAATTTTTTTAAAATACACACTGTCTTGTTTTCAAAGGCTTCTTACGTAATTCATACTCGATTCCTGCTTCTACATTAAACAATTATTAAATATTAACTACATAGGTATATGTATATCCATATATACAACTTACCTTCTAACTCCGGCAATAGAATTTTTTTTTATATATCCTTAACTTTTAGATTTTTAATAACAAATGGTAGTAAATTGAAACAGTTACACACAACTTCCCCGCCAGTTTTGTTTTCCTCAAATTTAAAAATCCATATCTTTAGTTCCAAGCATTATTTTTTAGTTTTCTTTTTGATTATGAATCGTACGATTTATAACTATTTTTTGGAAAACTAAAATTTGTAAATTTTTTTGTTTTGGAATTTCATAAAATTAAAATTTTTGTATCACAAAATTATAAAATTTAGTAAAAGTAAAAATAAAATTTATCGATTTTCTATATTTTTAAGAAATTGCTTGTTCGAACAATCGAGCAATAGATTTATAGAACCCTAGTTAAGACCTTAAATTAAACCGAGGAGGTCGTACTGCTATCACCTGAGTGCAAAAGGCTTTACGCAGTAGGTATCAGTGTTATGAGGTAGAATATCAAACGAATGCGACTCCCATCTTAATGGTGTAGGCTTCCATCTCAGTAGAAGGATCAATAGTTCGTTGGTCTATTGGAACGCGATTTAGGGCAGATTTACAGCATTTTACATCATGCCCTATCGCAAATTATGATGATATAATATTGTTCTAGTGATTTTAGTGCCAAGATAGGCAAATTAAACGAAGGAATCGTTCATGGGAATGGGAGAGAAGAAAAAAATGGCTATCTCCTGATAGATCTTAACCCGATGATCGGCGGATTGATGTTTATTTATAAAGAACTACATAAATCTACCTCGACGGCTCCGAACTCCACCCTGCATATACAACATTTTCAGCTCCTCCCTTCTTGACGTAAGAAGCAAGCGATGCGCAGAAATCGGAAGTGATCATTCTCTGATAGTAGAGGAACTGATACTGAAAATGGCAACCATCATGCAATATGGCATGGCAACATGGAGACTGCAACATGATAACATAAAATCGTATTTCATAAAAACTGCCTGTAGAAAATATGAAAAGCGTAGGAGCAGCATCGATAAAGAAATCGAAACTCTCCGGAAAAATGCTGAGGCTAAAATATTAGAGTTCATCAGTGTGGTTATTGGAATGGCCAAAAAGGATGCCAGAGTCTGGCTTAAAAATCCAGACTTTGCCCTATACGTGGAATACTGAGATACGGCAGACAATTGACAACTTAACAACACATATAAACCGACAGGCAATAAAAGACAAGTGATAATTTTTCAGCAAATTGCAGCCGGTAACGGCGAAATGAATGAAGTATTTGCAATATCGAGAAAACTCTTCAATGATAAACACAACAAGGATGCTCTTATTAGGGACGAAGGCGTCATTTTGATATCAACTGAACAGGAACAGCTGAATATGTGGCGGCGGTATTGATAGGACTTTTAATGTTATTTCGAACAGCGGCAATGTGCCTCTTCCCTCAATGCGAAGGAGACTGCATCTGTGAGAAATAAGTACTAAGCAACCTAAGCAGGACCGAAATAAAATAAATTATAAACTGTATGAGAAATGGATAAGCTACAGGTATAGATGATATGCAACATCCCTTATTTAATGATATATGAAATACAGAAACGGTACCCTTATAAGGAAAGAGTTTTAGTCAAAATCACAAAAACGGAGACCTCTCTAATTTCAACTGTTAAAGGAGGACTAAATCCCAAATGCTGTACTGGAACAGTTTATCATGGAAATTATTGTTGTATGGGGTTGATTTTCTGGTGAAAGCTATGGATCTTTACACAAAATTAACGGTAATATGGACAAAGAAATCTTTAAAAATATAGAGCGGGAGAAGTTGCTGCCTCATACTCATGATAAAATGCCACACCAATGGACATTTCAACACCACAATGATCATAAACACACATTCAAATATGTGAAGGAGTTTTTAGAATAGAAAGGCATTAATGACATACAGTAGCCAGCTTAGTCACCCGGAAATGGTAAAGAAAGATAAATCGGAAATTGGCCTTTCCAGATACCAACAAATTGTATCAAGCTATAAATGAGGTATGGTTTTTATTGTTTTGCTAATTTTTTTAATAATATCACAAGAACTACTGAAATTAAACTTCTTTGGTAATAATACTCAAACGACAAATTACATTTTCCGTTTCCAAGAGCGTAATTCCATTTTATTTCAACCCAGATTAGATATTTACCATTTTCCATTTCATTTAAATTCAAGGTACACATTGTACTCTTAAGGACGCTTTTCATGACGTATAAAACAGGCACATACCGTTTATGTTTCGTATTTAAAGCCCTCTAAATATGGACATATCGGATATTTTTGTGAAAAGAGTCCAATGTTCTGGATTGAATTACTTTGGAACGTGTCCTTTGAAAGAATTCAGTTTTGTTCTATTTTATAAAAAGTACATACCTATCTTCTTAGCACCTGGAAATCTCAACAATGGAACTGTTTGGTTTTTTAATTTTATAAAGTATACAACTGAATTATAATTATTGTGTTAAAATACAAATTGTTCAAAAGTTAAAACATAACAACTTTAGACGGCTACAAACTATGAACTTTAAACAATATTGGGTGGGTTTATACGTTACAAAATAAGCTGCACTCTTCTGTGCCAAATATTAACAAAATTTATATTTAACCCCGAGGTAAAATGATTAAATCTTCACAACTTCTGTAAAATCTTCAGTGTATTTTTCCTAATATATAGAGTTATAATCTATGGATGAAATTCATAATAAAATTCTAAAGCAAATTCTATAAAAAATCTAAGTAAGCTTTAAATTGGAATTTAGTATAATTTTTTACTTCGTTTTACACTTGGCGTATACATTATATTTATTATTTATTTATCACTCATACGTATTGTTGGCTTGGATAAATATGTAAAATTTATGGAAAATGCATAAAATTCAATACAAGAAAAGAAGATTTCAATATAATCAAACTAAATAATACTTTGTATTATATTGTATATTTCTTAAATACAATGAAATCCTGTTGAGTTATTCTTACTATTTTTGTTCGTTGCCATACCAAACAATACTTTTATTTTTTATTTTTTTTTTGTAAAAAAATAACAATCAATACAAAAGTATAAAATTCATATATATCCAGGTAAAGTAATAAATACTCTTCACAAACAATATTGAAAGTTTCAATGTAAGTATTTTCTTTTTATATTTTGCACACTTTTCTTTAGTAGTTGTTGGCAAAATGGTAAAAAAAAGTTATTTATCTACTTCATTGCACCACTTTTTTAAGTTATTTTTTTTTTGTTTTGTTTAGTTAAATCTTTACAGTAAACAAAACTTTTTTTATGGAAAAAGGAAATGAAATTGTGAATTATGTTCCAGTTAGAAGATATGAGAGTTTAAGAAGAGTTTCAGTTATTGTTTATGTATTTTTCTTTAAAAACACATACAACAAAAGTTTAAATCTCAAGATTTGACTTCATGTTTTTCTTTTCCATTACGTTAACAATGATACGAAGAAATGATTTTTTACGTATTTTGATATTACATTTCAGTTGAATAAAATATTCAACATGCTGTGCACTTTCCAAGAAAGATAATAGTAAGATTTGATTTAATGCTATTAAAGTTAATGAAAAATAAACAGAATTAAATTATTGTTTCATAAAGAAGAAGTTTTGGTTAATTAATTAAAGCACACTATCGATATGATACTGTTTTATTCACCATTTCAATAATTCTAACATCATTACTATAATTTACATTCAATTAGAATTAGGCAGATAAAAAATATTTAAAATTTTTAAATGTTAAATAGCCTTTTTTATTTACACTGGAAACTTTTCGTGAGATAAATCGCAGCAACAGTTTTGTTGTGTAGAGAAGCAAACGAAGTAGTAAAAGTTGCACTATGTCGCATGGCTTGCGATTCTGGGATGCTGGGAATTCTTCATGTTTAGCTTTCGAATTGTTGTTAGTTCTCAAATATTAACCCTATAACACCTGATGGCGTTCCTCGATTTTTGAGCCCCGCTGCTGTATTAAACATTTTTCGCTAAAGCTGTCTTATAGACATTTGTTATATTTCCCAACATATTCTGACAAGTTGTTTGTCAGCTATGATGAATCAAGTGAAAAAAGTACAAAAATTAGCATCAAAAATTATTTCGCAAATTTAACTATTAAAAAACAACATTCAGAATAAAATGATCGACTTCATTTATATTTAAGTTTTATAAAAAATGAAATAAACGTTTTTATTTAAAAACGAAATAGTGAAGGCCTCTCAAGACGGTCTTGACGGTTTGTGTCTACAAAAAAGTCCTCCTCTCTTAAGTACATTGTTGTTTACACCTTTTGTTCATAAAACTCTATTCTCTATTCTCTATGGTTCTATTATTTGCATCCTTTCATTTTACTATAGTGTTAATTATGGATCTTAGTAAACGTCTTTATAAGAAAAATATCAATTTGGAGCAAATGTCTGATGAACAATTTCTCGAGTTCATTGATTCTGTAGAGTTCTGTAGACAGCAAAGATGAAAGTATTGATAGCGATGACAGTGTTGCTGGTTCCATTAATGTTCCAAAGACGAAACACCATCTCCAAAATACATGCCCGATAATCTGCATAAAAGGGGGATTAAATTGTTCATGCTTTGTAATTCAAACGGTTTTGCCTACCGTTTTGAAATTTACTATGGGTCCGGAGATAATATAATTTAACCTGTTACACCTGGTATTGGAGTTACCTTAAATCTTTGGAGATTCCTAATTTCGTGCAGCACATCCTGTACATTGATCACATTTACACATCGAAGCCGCTGTTTGTCTATTTACGAGTCAGAGGAATTTATGGTTTGGGCACATTAAGAGGTTCTAATTTCATTGTCTTATTTCTCGTTGATCATGATTTGCTTTTGTGTAGGCTGCGAAATGTACATAGAGCAGGGATGATTTTGCGTAGAATACATGACCTCAATCTATGGAGCCGATGTACTGTATTATGGAAGTATACCAATTATGTCCGCCCGTTATCGACATATGTGGGATTTGAACGTTTCCGAAGAACCAATACTGGTGAACAACAATCAAAATTAATCGAAATCAACTGCCCTTAAATTATTCGAGAATACAATGATCGCATGGGAGGAGTAAATCTCATGGATAGTCTCCAGAGTCGATACTATATTTGACCTAAGACTCGCAATATTATGAATGTTCTACCATTTGGCGAACTTGGTATTTACAAATGCATTTATTTTATACAAGGGTCTGCAGACCGATGAGGTAATGATTCCAACATTGCATCCGATTAATGAACTGCTTTTACAGCTTCCAGATTTTCGTAAGGAAATAGCTGCTCGACTTTTTTCCTTCAAAAATATACCTTCTGTAGGACGACCATATGTTCCAAATATCGATGGCATCTCAGATGTTGGGAAAATAGCTGTTCATCAAGCTGCTGATGTTGAGTTCGATGCTGATGATTATTTCTTTTTTGGGTGGAGAGAAAATCCAAGAAAGGTGCAAACGTTGCAAGAAATGTGACACACATGATACCCGGCTTTATGTGGTCAATTCGATCAAAATTGTTTCTGAAACTACCATCATCGAAAATAATCTTTATTTTAACTTCGTTTTTTGCCTTCTGTCAATAAAATTAGTTTAAATTGGTTTTTTCGCCTTAAAATTAAAACTTGCGGTTATATTTACTACATCTACTTGAAAAAAATTACTGGCTTCTTTGGATAATTTTTACGGTCTTGTCAGTTAAGGGGTTAATATTAATAGTTGCAAGGCACAAATTGGTGATTTTCAAAGATCAGGCGTAACTTGTGTAATACTCTAGTGGTTGCTTTGTATGTAGAATAGAAACCTTCCTGTAACTGTGTTAAACAACTTCACTACAACACAAGCGAAAATAGGAACAACTTTTACGCTAGCGATGGGTGGCTACAAAAATTGGGTGGGTAAATTCATTTAAACTAAGATTGAAAACAAAGATTGAAGATTTGGGTTTATCCAATGAGCAGTTGTGTAATGCCGATGAGTCCGGTTTATATTGAAAATTTATTCCTCAAAAAATCTTACGTGTTATTGGAGAAAAGCGTTCCAGGTGCGAAAATTGAGAAGCAAAGGATAAAATTTCTGTGCTGCATAAATGCATCAGGATCTCATAAAATAAAACTTTTAGTAATAGAATAATCTAAAAATCCTCCTCATTATAAAAAAAAGTCGGCTTGCAACAATTATTGCTGAAAAAAATAATAATTGATTAAAAAATTACACTTAAAAAAGCAGTTGCTATTCTAGAGGCATCCACGAACCGATTTGGTAAAGAAACTTTATCTAATTGTTGAACAAATATTTTGTATATGGTAAATGATGAAGACGATATGGAGTATAATGTTCCATTAAGCGTTTTAAAAGAAAGATGACAATCAGAAATATATAAGATCTTTAGAACATACTGCAGCAGATCTTCTACAGACATTGTGCCCTCAGGAAGTATATACTGTTGCAAACATTAGAGATTAGGTTTCCAGGTAGCCGCGAAGTACGACTCAAACGAAGAGCAGCTCACGTGGGTCCCTTTGTGTTACAATATTCCTTGTGAGGATGTCACGCCATTTGATGAAAACTATTTACATGAAGAGTCCGACGATGATGACAACTGTATTATTGAAGCGAATGAAATCTACATTAAAGCCAAAGAAGTTGTAGAAATTTTTAGCAAAGCTAGGAAGTGGCCCGAATTCCAAATGATCTACCAAACTGGCATTAAAGTATTGAAAAAATCAGTAAAGTAGCGTTAAATAAGCTGACCGAACAAAAGAAAAAACAGAAAATCTTATATACCGATGTATTAATATTGTACTCTTTATAAAAGTGGATTTTTAAAAACTTTTTATGTTCAAATAAATTACAAAATGGTGTATTACCAATGCTTTTCATTTTGATTCCTTGTATAAATTGTATTTATACAGAAAAACTTAGTAATACGTGAAAAAATTCACAATCGAAAATGTAAACAAATTCGAAAATATAAACTACCCCGAAATTAATTAGTTCACATTACCGAGAGTTCACTGTAATATAAATTAGACCAAAATGCGACAATTCCAAATTCGTTATCCAAATAACTTATTTATGATTGGTATTGTTCTTAAATATTATTTTACCACAGCAAAACCAAAAAGACGCTATAGTGAAGTTATAGATTCTGTTATGGACCTCCCCTAATATATGTAATATAGCACTCCAACTAATATAACCTTTTCATCAAATATTTAATAAAAACCATACCTAACTTCCCACTCAAATTGCTGTAGGATAAAAAAATAAATTAAACATTTCTACATGCATTACATATGCGATTTGTTTTGAGATTTTATGTCAAAACTAATTAAATCAATTTTATAAAACCATGACATTTTATTTGAAAATGCCCTATAGTAATTGTAAAAAATTTACAATAAAATACTTTTACATTTGGTAATTTATTATTTAGTGATGACAGTTTGATGTTAGAAAAATGTTTGTAAAATGAAAAAAAAAAAAAAAAATACAAAAATGCATTAAATTCCACAAAAAAGCTTTAACATGTAGAAATAAATTAAATTTTTTAACAAAAATTTTGTTTTGAAAAAAAAAAATTAAAAATTTAAAAAAGTTTTTAATAACAAACTCAGCTGTCAGTTACCACAGTCACTTGCAGTAAAACTTTCTATGATGAATTTATATAATTTTTAACATTATTAGAAACAAACAATAGCCACAAACCAATGAAGGTATGTACAAACGGTAGACAGAGTTACAGCCTACCTTTATATGAATGGGGGGGGGGGGGGTAGAGGGTGTATAAATCATATTTTTATGTTTTTAAAACAAAAGTATTTCCAAACTGTCACAACAAATCACTAAACCATAAAGCCAAACAATTTTTGTTGAAATACAAATAAATAGTACACACACACACACCCACACATTAACTTTTGAATTATGGCAAGAGCAACAAAAAATGAATTCTGTTCAGTTACTCAATCAAACTCAAAAATCCTAAAAATTTCAAACATTTTAAAATCAATTTTTATACTTTCTCTCACAAAGTTTTTCCATTCAACCTGGAATTTTTAGTGCAGCTAGATATGTAAGTAACTGTGTGATTTGTGCTGTTTGCTGCTAACATATGAAAATAATAATCATGTGAATGTGTGTAATATTTTGCAAATGTTTGAGTGAAATATTGCGGTTGCGAACATATACATTGCGGTTTAAATTGCTGGTGGAGTCGGTTGTAGTCGCTCAAACAAAATTCAACCAGCAACAGATTGATTTCACCAATAAAGTATTTCTGGCTTTATTAGTTTACAAAATTGATCTTTCTGATTTTGGTTTAGTTGTATGAGCTTTAAAGCACTCTATTAAAGAAAACTCGTTAAAAAGTTATATGGTTTTTATATACCACATATAAGAACAAAGATTTTCATGTATTTTCATAACGATCTTCTCCGTTATATAAAAACCAAATGCTGAACACTTTAGCTTTTCGGATTATGTTTTGAGGTTGAATATTTTATTTGTAGTTTCAAGTTTTGAGTCAAAGTAGAAATATAAAAAGAAATAATTTAAAAAAAAAAAAAATACTTTTAGTAATTGCTTTATTCATAGATGATTATTTTAAGCAGAATGGCAATCCAAATAGGAGTATTGCGTACGACCCCAAATGAACTGGATACCAACAGATCTAATGGACAGAAAGCTGGCATTAGGGATAGCCGCATGTAACTACAGATCATATGAACATGCTAGCATTATTGGAAGCATACAAAATCTTCCCGATTACATAAATTACAGCACTTCAATACCTTTCCTCTCGAGTTAGAAGGTGGTCTCTCCCTGGCATAATGTATCTTTCCATTTATGCGGATGGCTCCAGAAAAGGTGATAGAGTTGGCGTAGGGTTCTACATACATACAAGAATATGGATGAAATATTTTATATGCAGAGCTATCGCCTATTAAAAGAGTGGCTAACTGGCTCAGATATAACAAAATATTTGGTACTAATATTCATATTTATTTACTGAGAAGAAACCAAATAGACTTTATTCTTATGAACAAACAATATTGCACCACAATAACGAAGATCTCAGCATATCCGGGGGCAGACGTACCATCTGACTATAACCTTCATATGGCTAACATGCGCATTAAACTCAATTCGCAATCAAAGAGAAAACAACATCATAAACTTGACACCGTAAAACTTGAAATCTCGGGTACTAAAACGAATGTAACAAATCTCATTAATACAGAACTTAATAATATTGATAGAGAAGATGTGGAAAATATATGGTGTTCAATGAAAAATATAATTAACTCAATTGCTCAAAATACTCTCGGAAGATGCATAAAGCCAAAAACTAAAGATTGGATGACAACAGATACACAACACCTTATGGGTGAACGCCGTAAATATAAAAATTCAAATTACGAATTATACTGGTAGCTTAATAGAGAAATTCAAATTGCAACGCGTCCTGCTAAGAATAGACACCTTAATGATCAATGTCAGGATATTGAGAGGCTAAGGAGTTTACTTACACGACAATTTCAATCTACACATATACACCACAAAACAAATTTATCAGTTCTCTACAACAACGATAATGAAGCAGAGTTTGATATTAGAGAGAAGAAGGTGATTTGGGAAGAATACATTCACATTGGGAAGAATACGTTCAAATTGCAACGCGTTCTGCTAAGAATAGACACCTTAATGATCAATGTCAGGAGATTGAGAGGCTAAGGAGTTTACACGATGATTTTAATCTACACAAGAAATTAAAAGAAACTTCTGGAGTATACCGCAAAACAAATCCAGTTCTCTACAACAACGATAATGAAGCAGTGTTTTATGATATTAGAGAAAAGAAGATGATTTGGGAAGAATACATTCAACAATTATTAAACGATGACAGAAGATCATGTTATGACATCCAAACATCACAAAAAATGTCAGGAACTTGTATCACAGACAGTGAAGTGGAGGGTGCGATTAGATCCCTCAAAGATAAAAAGGCAACCGGCCCTGACGAAGTCCCTACCGAGATACTTAAACTCACAAATGAAAATAACATCTAATTTTTTACAAAAATATCCTCAAGATTGGCTTAAATCCACCTTTATTACAATTCCGAAGAAAACTCACACTAAGAAATATAATGAATACCGACTTATCAGTTTAATGAGTCACGCACTTAAAATATTTCTTAAAATAATTCATAACAGGATTTATGAAAAATGCAAATGTGCTATGGGAAAGACTCAATTCGTATTCAAGAAAGGGAAGGGCACACGCGAGGCACTTTTTTGTGTTTAGGTTTTAGTACAAAACTGTCGAAATGTTAACGAAGATGTTTTTATATGTTTTATTCACTATGAGAAAGTTTTTGATACAGTAAAACATGATAAGCTGATAGAAATTCTCATGTCCCTTGCAATAAGTGATAACGGGATCAGATGTATAAGAAGCTTATAATGGCAGCAAACTGCACAAATTTCTATCAATTGAGATGTCACAGATGAGAAAGCTATATATATATCTCCCCTATTATTCAACATATACTCGGAGAGAATTTTCCAAGAATCTATTAATAACATCCAATAGGGGTATAAAAATAAACAGGGCTTATATCAACAACATCTTAAATATGGACTTAACGACGAGTACTAAAAATACCCTGACACCCAATATGTATGCTTAGCGTTGTAGTCGCCACAAGCCAGGAAACGATCTCCTAGTGTATTAAAAAATTCTTCAAAATGTTCCTTAGTCACAGAAAATCGTAGGGAGCAACATATTGATCTTAGAGTTAAATCTCCAACTCCTCATTCTAAGCCAATGGATGTTGCTTTCAAATAGTGTTTGGAGAATTTTTCTATGATATAATGTTTTATCCTATTTCTAATTAAAATGCCAGTACCGCCGTGTGCCTTACCATCAGGATGATTCGAGAGATGAAATATAAAACCTGGAATATTAAAATTATATCTATTTGTTAAATGAGTCTCCGAGATTAACAATACATCTATATTGTTTTCGTTTATGAAGTGTGACACCTTAGCTTTGTGCTGGTTCAAGCCATCTTATATATCTAGTAACGAAGTTTTAAGGAGAATGAATCGGGAATGTGAACTCTAATCTCACATAAAACAAGTAAGAAAGTAGGGTCGGTCAAGCCCGACCGTATAATATCCTACACTATGGAAATGAGCAAAAACATTTTTCTTTCAAAAATTCAATCATTTATATTCGTGAGTGATTTTCGGAAGTGGGCTTTATATGAGAGCTGTCATGGCTTGAAAATATACAACAATGGACCAGATCTCAGAATGTGGAGAATCTCATAAATGCGGCGAGAAATAGAGATGACTTTTCTCAAATTGTGAATGATATATAAAATCACTTCTAATATAGAATAACCACTCAATTTTAGAAATGTAAATTTTGTAATTGTATGGTCGCTAACATTCGAAAATCGAATATGCAAATAAAGAAGAAGATATACTGACAACCAAGGATATTTAGGACAGTGATACTGATTACTTGGCACCATGATCTGTTTATGTGAGATATACTCCCTATGTGGCATTCCGTTGTTCACTTGAAAACAGCGGATAAATAATGCATACTATGAACTTGCACAGACACGATGGGTGAAAGAATTTACTTGTGCTATCACAAGAATGTTATGGCCTGCGCTGGACTGTAAGTGCTCGTAATATCTATTTGGAATACAACGTCTACAACTTAGCAATATGGCGGCGGTGATCACTGGACATTGCACTTTTGGCACCCATGATGGAAGACTTCATTCTTGCCTCTCTGAATTATCTGAGAAATGGCTATAAATGCCCGATATGCGACTCGAACCTTCCAACATCTACTTTACTCTACCCTCATTTATTTTTCTTTCTATCTCTAGCTCTTTTCTCGTCTTTCTTCTACTTTCAGGAAACAAAAAGGGAACTTTAATGAAACTAACTTAGCTGTGCAAATCTCATTTTGAGCGGTCACCTGTTAAGCTAAAATAACTTATCCACAGATTCGTGATAGCAACCAAATTTGTTGCAAAGTTGTATCAGTATTCCGAGGCACATTTGTGTGGGTGCTAGGTGATAACATGGAGCCATATTACACATTTTCAATACCAAACAACCCTTATCAAGGCAGCCAGCTAGCTTCTATCGTTAGGGCTTTATCGTGTTTTCAACAGATAGACAGACGGGCAGACGGAAAGACATAGCCAGATCATTTAAATTTCATAAGTATCCAGAATATATATTTTTGTGGGTGTACAATGAATATTTCGGTGTGTTATAAACGGAATGACAAAATCAATCTACCCCCCACTTTGTATGATGGTGGGTATACGAATTATAGAAAATATTAGATCGTTACATCACATAAATAAATGCTAATGTAAGGAGTGTATGTAAAACCAGAACAGCAACCAATAAAATTGTCGGTTACACCACTTTTGCGCTGATGGCTGATGATGTAAGGAGTAAGGAATAGCATGAATTTCATTGAAGTTCACAGAAAAAAACACTAGCTTTTGACCTTTTGCTATTCACAAGCAAATGGAGCTGAAAAAATCCTTTTTGCACAACGCGAAATATAACAAAGTAATGTAGCAAAAGTGGTGTAAGTTGAATATACCACTAAATACATAGTTTGGGGTTACACCACTTTAGATCTGATAGCCTCAAATAAACATCCATATTTTCCATAAACAAGAGGTAAATAAACATTACTTACCACTATTTTACTCATAGGGTATGCTTTTCCGAAATTGCTTTTTTACCTTCCATCATCATTATATTGGAATGTAATAAATTATAATTTTACTTGTGTTGCCTGTATGAAAAAGTAAAAAAGAACAAACAAAAACTTTTTTTCCCCTGCCACGAGTATGAGTTGAACAAGTATAAATGTTTGAGCCAAAACATACCACTAAGCACTTTCCAACATTATTGGTTTTGTGGAGTTCACCAAGTGCACCAATACCTTGACATTATTACCTATACAAATACACATACATATTTACATATATATATACGATGAGCTTTTGTAAGATTAACTATAAATGCTGTTATTTTTTTTAACTGAAAAGCACTGAATACAGTGGTCTTTATTGATGATTTCAATAATATTTTTAATAAAAATAGTTCATAAACAAAGTAAGAATGTTATATTCGTCTGTGCCGAATCTTGTATATCCACCATGGGTACACAAAAATATTGTTCTAATATAGGTGTTGTATGGGGGGTAAGGTCAATTATGGAGCGATTCTCACAAAAGTTGGTAGAAATATTTACGTTCATATAAAACTAGTTTATGTCCAATTTTATCACGTTACTAGCAGCACCCGGTCCGCGTTGTTGGCCATTACAAAACATCTGTTTTATATTGCATCTCGATTTCGATTTTAATATACAGTGTCGGACAAAGTCCGTGATCCAACCTTCAATGTTAATACATGAGGTGGCACTCCGGCTGATCCCAATGAATTATAAAATTTGGTAGGATAATCGACGGCTTGTTCTTCGTTCATTACTGTGTCAATCGATTTGTATTTATTGTTTCGCTAGGCAGTTTCAATTGTATTTGCTTATTGATTGCATGTTCCCACAGCCAATCCGAATTTTTGTAGTTGGTTGTAAGACTTGGGAATACCTTGTCGACAATGGCTTGAATATTCACTTGCAATTGGCAGAAGTTCGGGAACGAAATCTAATTTGTGACGGGATCAATTGGAATTTTTCCATTTCCGATATCCAACAATTGTTTTCAGAATGTTTTCAGAAGGGTATTGCAGCAAAAGCACATGCATGTTCGTGATAGCGTTGGAATTGAATAAATTTGGAGGAACTTCGCATCATCATTGAGAAGTGGGAGCAATGATCCAATTCTGTGGTATATTTGGCCTTGAAATGTGGGCATGAAACCCACATGAGTTGCACCTTTGGATATTTTGAATTAAGTGCTTGGAAATAGGATTGGCGCCGGAAATGTGGTGGCAGAATAAATTTACCGTACCAACGGAACATTCCCGGGGTTTCCTTAGGGAACATAAAAACGCTGCAATATAAGCAATGTTTGTTCATTGCGCTAATCAGTACTACCTTGTGATTCCTGGTGTCAACATACTTATTGTAAAAAAATGCCGGCAAATTTAAATCGATTCTTTCACTTGATCATGCCATTCGGAAGCGATTGGTTTCTAGTCTTTTGATATGCTGTTGAAGTGTCTCTGCAGTACTCAATGGAGAAGCACTGCGACGCATTTTCTGAAGCCGTGATTCTCGTTCTCTTGTCGTTTCTTCGGCTTTAGACGTAGATACCCTTTCGAAAACAAATTTTATTTGCATTTTTTTGCTTGCAACTGTATATGGTAATGTGGATCTGCGAAAAACATTTTGATGTGTTAAAAACGGAATGACAAAATCTTTTTTGATGGTGGGTATAACAGTTTGATTAATAAAAGTGATCAACAAGTTCAACAACCTCTCAAATTTGGTCAGGTGGAAACGTTGCCAAATATACTAAATTAGCTGATTAATTGAAAAAACAAATTTCAAGTATCGTAAAAACTAAAAGTACCAGCTTAAAGAGCACGCGTTGAAATTACATATTGGGAGAAAAAACCTAAAAATGTGAAAAAAAAAAAAAAAAAAAATTGCGCAAATAAATACTATTTGTAATAAGTACTTTCAAAAAATTAATAAATCTAATTATGCAACCATCAAGTTCAGGTATTTATTGATATATTTTGGTAAAATTTAAATTTGAATTATTTGTGGAAGTGGCTTTGTTATTAGTTTTTATATTGAAAGTGCAAAAAAATGAATTTTATAAGTTCAAATGTACATAAAGTTATTAGCTGGGCTCAGTTAGGCAGAGAATTTAATAAAATTAAAAAACCTGGACAGTTAAGCGTTGTTTCAGAAAAAATTAGGTTGCGCATCGATGTGCCTCATAAGTTTTATGTAAATTAGTAACAGCTTCACCCGTTAAGTCTACCAACAAAAAACATTTTGCGATTCTGATAAACGTTTTATCGTTGTTGTTGTTGTTGTCATTGTTTTTTGTTTTATAAGAGATGTGCAAATGTTTTGATTAATAATAGAACAGTCACGTGTGAGTCAGGCCTGGACGTGGCTATATTCTTGTATTATAATTATATAAACAATAATAAACTTCTACCAAATACTTTTCTTTATTTCAGTTAAGTTTAGTTTTCTATCCGTTGAGTTTCTAATCATGAATGAATAGCTCGCGGGATTTTAACAATTTAAATCTCACGCACTCACACTTGTATTGGCTATGGATTTATTTTGATATGATGATGGTGATGACAATGATGTCTATGATTTTAATGAAAGCTTCGATGATGATGAGACTGGAGTTGATTCACTGGTCGACAAAACAAGAATAATTTTGTCTAGTTATTCTTAGAATAAGAATAACAGAAATTAAACTAGAATGTTTTAAGTACGAGTTTTTTCGTAATTTGATTTCATTATATTTTAAAAAAATCTCAGTTTTATCAACAAGATTACGTTATTTTGAACAATACGTGAATGTATCTTTATGATTTTCGTCTGTATTTTACTTCAGGAATGTCTCTTTGTAATTTCCAACAGTAGTCCGCCAGTATTCGTGGACCCCATTTGCCCTGATGTTGTAGAAATGTCTTGATGGAATCTCTCACAGTATTCATCGCTTACGGCTCCCAACTTATTAGGAAAGAAGTCTAATTGTGAATGTAAGAAATGTATTTTCAACGATATATTACATCCCAAATCCTTATCAGTGGATAACAGCTGCACGACAATTCTTTTCTAGTCGCAACAAATATGCCTTCTTTAATTTTTGCATCACTCAATTTAGGAAATTTTTCTTTTAAATATAAAAAGCCATCACCACTCCTATCCATAGCTTTCACGAAGTTTTTCATGAGCCCAAGCTTTATGTGTAAATGTGGTAAAAATATATTATCAGGCAGCACTAATGAAGTATTTTTAACATTTGCTTGTCCTGGAGTGAGAGATTTCCTTTGCTCATTAGATGAGAAAGTTTCTTGAAAGTCAGTATCTAATGAATCGTTTTCAATTGCTTCTGGCGTAGCGGACCGATCCGAATTTTGAAGTGGTTCTGGTACAGGTAATTTTTCACTATGAGGGATCGGTCTTTTAGCAGATGACAGGTCAGGATAATTAATTTTATTATGTGTTTTAATTGTAATACCTTTTGTATCAGTAAGACAAAAATAACAATCATAAAAGTGGTTCGTCGGTTGCGTCCAAATCATAGGAATTCCAAAAGGCAAATATCGAGATATTTTCGCCCATCCAGTAAGAAGACCGACACATGTAACATAGTAGATGTGTGGAGCCCACGATTTCTCAAAATATAAGGAACAAAGTAAAACTAGATTTGTTACAGTACAACATGAATGTGAAAATAAATCATAAAAACGCTCAATTTAAAATTGTATGCATAGAAGAATGAATGCTTCCATTACTAGTTAATATAATGATATCATCTTAAACCAATAACATGCATAAATTTGGTGTGTCTCACTGATGTAGTTCTATAGATATAGGAGAATTAATAATTAATTTCTATGTGAGGAACCCGATTCTACCCCTGTATACCCTTCCGATTTTGGTGGAACGAATAGTTTGTTTTTAGAGTTACCCACAGCAAATTTAGTGTGCATACTTATGGTAGTTCTATAGATATAGCACAGATAATAATTATTTTATATAGTGGGTAATTGACTTCCCCCTCCTATATCCCTAAAATTTTGACACAATATGCGGGGTTGGTCTAAGAGCTACCCACGTAAAATTTTGCGAGCGTCGCTATTGTTATTGTTGAGATATTAATAAATCCGTAAAAAGGGCATTTGACCCCACTGTGCGTTGTATGAGATGGAAAGTTTTTGAAATGTTAATTTAGCAAACGCATTCATAAGTTAAATTTTTCGTCAATTCGGGTTGCTATTGAGACTTCTTTCATTTTTGTGATGAGACTACCTATGTATTTTCTTCCGTATCATCATCACCGCTCGATGACATGACTTCGTTCGAATCTTTGTAAACACACACGACTTTGAATTCCACGAGGTAGGTCAGTTCATCACGTAACAATTGAATATTGTCGTCCTGTTCCGCAAAATGTACCTGGAATTATGATTACATTAACGGCTTCTGAATGTTCTCTTATTCATAAGTATCTTTATCAGATTTATTATGAGTGATAGCTTGCATCTTGGTAGCAGTATTTTAAATCCAAGTAACAATAAACGACGTGGGAAATCTTTTAATTTTGGCCATTATTGAATTAATCCTTCTTTATATTTCAACTATTTTGCAGGTTTTTAGAAACCAGAAATACTTTCTATAATATACACTGATTAATATATACGTAATAACTTTCCTTTTGAATTTTCTTCAGATGGCAATTTTATAATAATCGAATATTTCTTGTAGATTTACAGGCAATTTTTTATGCAATTATTTTTACATTTATTTAATACCACTGTTCTTTCATAGTTAAGGGTCAATTGGTTGTGAACAAACAAATTTATATTTTTATTAACAACATTTTATTATAAAAAATTTTGAAAAAACCTTTAATTTTGAACAATTAAAAAAACAAAGTTTAATAACATCTCGAAATTATATTTTTGTACAGTAATTTTTATTTGACCAACAACTGTAATGCAGTTTACTTTAAAAGGCAGCAGCTGAAATCAAAAGTAAAATCGATTACAATTGATTTCTAGCCTTGACATGGAAACACAAGTTTTTCTTGTGGGCTAGAAGCCACCAATGTTCATTTAGGTTTTGATTTATATAAATGTGTTGTGGCTGTCATATTTAAAAATAGTTTTGCAGAATAGAAATATGGTTGCTTTTCTGTTATGCCATTTAGCTTAAAAGATTAGATTTAAATATTTTTTTCAATGAATATATCTATAATAGGGTGGATCTTATATTGGAATTTTTAGATTTTTTCTAAAATTGACTTGGTTAAGGCATGTTTCCAAAAGCAGCTAATGCGCAAGCAACTTTGAATTCTCTAAAAGCCGGTAAAAAGAAAAATTATAAAAAACTTATTCAATGGACACCAGAATTATGCGCTGCTTTCGAAGAATGTAAAAATCAATTAGCAAACGCTGCTCTTCTATCGTATCCTATTGACTCTGCCGAAACTTCCCTATGGGTTGATGCATCTGATGTTGAAATGGGTGCTGTACTTCAACAACGTATTGAAGGGGCATGAAAACCTTTAAACTTCTAGCTACTTATTTTGGACTTAAACATTTTCAACACTACAGTTTTGCATATTGGTTTTTGCATTTAAACAACGTCCAGAAAAGACATATTCTCGCCAACTACGTCATCTTGACTACATTGGACAACATACCGTAGATATTTATGTATTATCACGTTTAGACGTTATTTCAATGCCATCAGCTCTAGATTATGCACTTCATGCTGAAGACCAGATGAGAGGTGCCGAGTTGGAATCCCTGCTAAAATCATTAACAGCAAGTTTAGAATTGAAGGCAGTTCAAATGCCAAATGCTCCTCATAAAATTATTTGTTACACATCGACAAAGAAGATTAGATCATACATTACAAAATGTTTTCGAGAAACAGTTTTTAATATGTTACATAAGGTTTCTAATCCCGGTTCAAAATCGTCAATCAAGATTATTTCCAGCAGATTTGTTTGGCCCAATATAAAAACGGATATTTCAACTTGGATAAAATCTTGCATCAAATGTCAACAATGTAAAGTTCAACGTTAACAAAAAGCCCCATTGGTGAATTTCCAGTTCCTGATGAAAGATTCAAAATCATCACTATAGAGTTAATTGGACCAATTGTGCCATTTCCAACATCTATTTATTTAGCTTCTTTCAAATGCTTTGTTATATATAAATAAAATTCATGACCAAATAAACTGTATATATTCTGGATCCTCATAGATAGCGGAGTGGATAAAGCCATGTCTGTCTGTCTGTTGAAATCAATTTTCTGAAGACCCCAGATATCTTCGTGATCCAAATCTTCAATAATTCTGTTAGACATCAGCAAAATCCGTGTATAAATAACGGAGTTATGAGCCAAAATCCGAGACAACCTTTGAAAATTTCATCAAAAAAATACTATTTATTGCATGCTTTGACAAATTTTACGGTTTCTTGTCTGGCCGCTTATTATTTCGGCCAATAATTGCTTCAATCGAATCAGTCTAGGTTTCCTGTGATGGTGTGGTCAGATTTCAGCAGCTCATAATAGATAGTACCCTTTCACGTACGATATCTTAAGCTGCGGTTTATCGTAATGAATCCATTTTAATCGCAAGTAATGATTTGGTGCAAAAATTATTTTCTTTTATAGCGTTCAAGCATTATTTCAAAAATCGACTTTCAAGGTCTTTTAGCTTCAATTCTCAGTTTTTTAATGAATCCTTTGGCTTGTAAACATTTTGAAATTGCTGATTTGTAAGTCGTTATTGAGTTTTAAAACAATCTTCATGGAGTAATACTTATAATTCATGGTCCTTAATATATATGTATGCATATATGTATCTTTTATATGTACCCTTTAAAATGATAAAACTGGGTTCAAACGTAGCGCGATCTGTTGTAAATCCCGCATTTTGAAGTCATACACCTAATAAAAATACACCCAAATAAAATTTGGGTTCAGATATGTTTTGGTTTTTTAGTATCCAATATTCAATAAGTTCAATATTGTGTATACATATGTGCATGAATGTGCATCAGTATTTAAATGACTGTAATTCCTGTTTAGGCGGTGGGCGGAGGACTACACCACAAAACAGGTAAAAAACCTGTTTGGTTTATATATTTTGTTTTAGTTTCCACAAATCCCTTATAAAAATTTATTAGTAAATTACTTTTAAAATCTAATATTTTCATTGGTATCCTTTTTGTTAAAAATTTTGTATTTTACATTCATATTGTATGTAACCAGACCACATGTTGCCACGAAGTTTTCAAAATTATCACATAAACATATTTTACATAATCAAATTTATTGTATGCATGTAAATTGTGGCTGCTGTGGTCAATATCAAACATGTACCAAACACAATGATGCCCTTGTTGTTGGCATGTTTTTTTTTGGCTTAAAACCTTATTTTATTATTATCTATATTTTTGTTAACTCCTAATTTATGGCGTATTAAATATTAAAATAGTTTTTAATTAAAATCTCTCACGTACATATGTTCGTATAGAGGGAGAAAACGCAAAATTACGACAAGGCATCGTACCCGTTCCAAATTTGTTAAAACTCAGGTACACAGGTTCTGTACGGTCATACAAAATTTTAAGTTGTTAAAAATTGTTTTTTTTTTTTTATATAATCGTCTGTGTCGAATCTTATATACCCACCATCAATATATGACAATAAAGTATTTTTCTAATAAAAGGATGGTAGCGTGAATAGTTGAGTGATCACACAAAAGTAAGTAGAAAGATTTAGATTTATACAAAAGCTTGTATGTGACCAATTTCATCACGATATTATTTATTATACGACAATTATGAATATTCAAGTCATTTGCTGAAGAGGACCTTCGCCATACTTTACAGTTTAATTTCACAGTACTTAGAACTAATTTTTGGAAAATTGTATCAGGATTGCCGCATAATTAACATATTTATGACTGCTCAAACAGTATTCCAGGTGGACATTTATATAGGGGCTATGTGAAATCATGGGCTGATACTGCCCACTTTCAATCTATCTATATATGTATAAATATATGTCTGTAAGTTATTCTGTATGGACTCAAAAACGTCAATTTTTATGAAATTTCCATGAAATCTTCAAAAAACCTAGCGTGTAACACTGTAAAGTCAGATTTTTTATTTTATTTATGTGGGCGGAAGGGCGTGGAAATATCAGTTTTTACACTAAACCTCTAATGAAATTAAAAAAAGAAGATTGCATAATTGTTGATTTATATTAAAAAAAAAGTTTTTCAAGGAAAATAAATTTTGTGCAACAAATTTTTTTCTCAACAAACAAAATTTGTCTATTAATTTTTTATTTTTTTTTTCAATTGAAGAATGAAATACTCTTTTTTTTATTCCCAACTTTCAAACAATGATTATTTTTATTTCGTTGCTTAACATCATTCTAAAAATTTAAATTCACGGTGGTATACCCTGAAGTCAATGATTTGGTGTAAGCGAAGAAAGGAATACATTCCAACACATGTCCGGTACTATTAAAATTTGTTTTATATTATCAATTGATGATAAACAATTTTGTTTACTATTGCATATTAGGTGCATGAATAAGAAATTTTCATACGAAATCTATTAAAAAAATAATATTCTAATTTTAACAGAAAAATAATGGTTTTATTCAAATAAAATTTGTTTTCGAAAGTACATCTACGTCTAGGGACGCAAAAACGGGAAGAGGACGAGAATCACGGCTTCAGCAAATGCGTCATCGTGTGCTGCAGAGACACCTCAACAGCATACCGAAAGACTAGAAGCCAATCGCTCCCGAATGGCTCGATCAAGAGAAAGAATCGATTTAAAGTTGCCGGCATTTTATAACAATAATTATAATGACACCAGGAACCTCAAGAACATACTGATTGACGCAATTGCTTACATTGCAGTGTTTTGAAGTTCCCTAAGGAATCTCCGGGAATGTGCTCTTCGAACAGTAAAGTTATTCTGTCACCAGTTATTGGGCCGCCTGAGCTGCTTCTAATTACATTTCCGTCGCCAATCCTATTTCCAAGCACTTTTTTCAAAATGTCCAAAAGTGCAACTCATGCTTTCAAATGACATCAGCTTCATGTCCACCTTTAAAGTTCAAGGCCAAATATACCACAGAATTGGATCATTGCTCCCGCTTCCCAATGATGATGCGAAGTTCCTTCAATTTAATTTCATTGGAAATTAAGCTACAGGAGCTGAACGCTATCAACGAATATGCATTTGCTGCAATACCCTTCTGCCGAAACATTCTCAAAACAATTGATAGACATCAGAATTGGAAAAATTTCTGTTGATCACGCCACAAATTAGATTTCGTTCCCGAACTTTTGCCAAATGCAAATGTATATTCAAGCCGTTATCGACAAGGTATTTCCAAGTCTTACAACTAACTTCAAAAATTCGGATTGGCTGTGGGAACATGCAATTTTGGCACCAACAAACTATGATGTTAACAAGCTCAATAACCAAATACAATTGAAACTGCCTGGAGAAACAATAAAATACAAATCAATTGACATAGCAATGAACGAAGAACAAGCCGCCGATTATCCTACTGAATTTCTGAATTCATTGGAACCAGCCGGACTGCCACCACATGTATTAACATTGAAGGTTGGATCACCGACTTTGTCCGACACTGTATATTAAAATCGAGATCGAGATGCAATATAAAACATTTGTTTTCTAAGGGCCAGCAACGCGGACCGCACTTATATTTTTCCTGAATATGTCATTCTCAGAATCAAATCACGTTTTTGAACAAAAACAATTTTCTTTCAAAATTTGAATAATTTATATTCGTGAGTGATTATCGGAAGTGGGCCTTATATGGGAGCTATGACAAATTATGGACCGATCACCATGAAATTAGGTGGTGTGATTAATGTCTATATGAGAGTTATTTATGTTGCATTTTATGAGTATACCAACATTTTTAGAAGATTTATGCTCGTTAAAGTGACTATCGGAAGTAGGCCTTATATGGGAGCTATGACTAATTAAAGACCGATCATTCCAAAATTTGGTGACATGAATTCAGTATATATAAAACTTATTTGGAGAAAAATTTGTGTAGATACCTATATAAATTAAACATTTATGACCAATAAAGTCCAATTTCGGGAGGACATTTGTATGGGGGCTAGGTGAAATAATGAGCCGATTTCAGCCAGTTTCAATAGGATTTGTCCCAGGGCCAAACAAATTATATGTACCAAATTTTATCGAAATATCTCCAAAATTGCGACCTGTACTCTGCGCACAAGGTTTACATTGACAACCAGCCAGCCAGCCAGATGGACGGACGGTCGGAAATCGTTTAATCGACTCAGAAAGTGATTCTAAGTCGATCGGTATACTTTAAGGTGGGTGTTAGATTAATATTTTTGGGCGTTACAAACATCTGCACAAATCCATTATACCCTCCCCACTATGGTGGTGTAGGGTATAACAACCAACAATCAGCCAAATGGCCACCACGACCACGCTTACAGGAACATATTCTTTTCATGAAATTTTCAAAACCAAATCGCAAAGTGGCTGCCCTATATCCTCGATAGCCTCACGAATTCTATCTTTGAGGTCTTAAATCGACGCTGGGCTATTGGCGTAGACCTTATCTCTCACGTGTCACAAGATCTCGGTGGCCAATTGTGATCACCTCTACGGTCCGGAAACTTTTCCCGTTAAAGAGCAATGGTTTCGTTGCTTGTGTCGCACGTAGCTCCGTCTTGTTCAAAGTAAACGTTGTCCAGATCAATATCATCCAACTCCGACCAAAAGACGGTATAATGACATTTGTGGAATACCCAATTCCAAAGAATGACGAAAAATGGACAAACCTGGGTTTGCTTCAACACTTTTTGCTACAGCAGCAATAGTCTCAATTGTTCTTGAGCGACGTGCACGGATTTTATTCTACACATCACTAACTTGTCCCAACAGCTCGAATTTTTCCACCAGTTTCTGTATTGCGGTCCGACAAGGTGCTTCAGGACTACCCAAAAATGCTTTAGTTTTGCGAACTGTGACTGCAAGATTTTCACAATTTTTGTAGAGAATTTTAATAACTTCAATGGGTTGTTGAAGTGTGTATCGTTCCATTTTTAGTAATGGCGTAGTTTCCACTTGTCAAATGTCAAAGAGTAAAAGCTTCAAAAGTAACAGCTACCGAAATACCGAGTGATTCAAAATAACACCTCTTGTTGGCAAACTCTTTACAACACAAAAAGCTAATACCATGTAAACCTTAACAATATAGAGTATTTGTATTAAATTTCAACCAGCTAGCTAGTAATTGCGCTCTATGGACGAACATAGCTAGCTATCATTCTAGAACTTCATAAGGCTATCATTCTATATACTTTTGGGGCCAATGTTACAAACGGAATAACAAAATCAATTTTCCCTAAACATTTTTGATTGTGGGTTCAAAAAATATACACAAAAACATATATATATTTATCCAAATGTTTCTCAAAATTTCAATTATCTCGAGATCCACCATGGTATTTAAGTATACAAGTTTTCAATAGTGCAGTGGCTCATATTTAAGGAAAATCTTTGGAAAATGGAAATATTCTTTATGAGATATTCTTTATTAAATGATTGTTTATTTGTTATCAGTTTGATAAGAAATGGAATTCCAGAAAAAACCTATAAAATCTGCGATTCAGTAGCTTACATATGAGATCAAAACGTCAAAATCTGACATTCTATACAAAAGCGATTAACTGTTTAGATATTCTACACCAAGCTAAAGCGAACTTTGAAAATCTGGAGAAGTTTCTATTTCTATTTCATAAAAAGCATGTATACCAAATATTATCAAAATCAGAAAAGTAAAGGTTAAAAAAAAAATTTTTAGTTCGGTTTCGTCCCTACTACAATACAAGTTTACACTCGAAAAAGCTATATATTATATATATAGTTGCAACATAGTAATAATTTTTAAATTAGTAGAAGGTAATTACGAAAGAACTAATGACTTAGTATAATTTATTTATTTATTTAACTCCTAGTAATGTGAGTTTTTTTATAACATAACTAGATTGACCCGGTGCGCTTCGCTACCCCTGTCGATGTAAAAATCGGTTCAGCCGTTTAGTAATTATTGTTTAAAAACTAAAGGTACCAATTTTACCCGTTTTTCCCCGTTTTTATCCCTTTCTGGTCCAAGTATTGAAAAAATTTATAGCCTATTGACGCTTCCAAGTAAGGATCTATCTACGTTCCAAATTTCAATAAAATCGGTTCAGCCGTTTAGTCGTGATGCTCAAACAAACAAACAAACAAACAAATAAACAATCAAACAAACAAACAAACAAACTTACAAAGACATTTATATATTTATATAGATTAGCTTAGAGTTATATATGAACTATTATGAGTAAGTAGTATAATCATAAGAGCTTACCTTTATAGATTTAAATCTATTCTATCACTTGTCTGAATCTCACAACTCTAACCAATTTAAATACAAAATTAATTGATAAAACCAATTTAGCAAACCAAAAATTAATCAACACAATTAGTTTGTTTATTTGCCATAATCACTGCCTTATAATCTGTTGATGGAAGACTGATGATTGTAGAATTAGTTTACCTTATTATACTTACTAACGTGTATGATTAACAAAATCCCGCTGCTTTCGAAATTATGATTGATTATGGCAACAGAAAAGTAAACAGTTTTTCATATAGCGTCTATGTTCTGTTGTTGGTTTTCATTTTATTCACATTAATTAGCTTGGAGAAAAGACAGCAGGAATCTCACATTATGTAAGTATTTATTTGACAAATACCCACATAGACTAATAATATAAAATGCAAACACACACATTCATACATAAGTAAATATTTGTACATAAATATATATTTATGTTTATTATACATACAACAATATTGAATATTTAAATATAAATGTCGCTTTGTTTGTCATTATCACGAGCACCACAGCACCAGCACCACCACCGCCGCCATGGTGAGTCTTCATCATCATCAGCACCAATACAAAAACGAAAATTTTATCGATAATCACAACTTAATAAATGAGCAAATAGTTGTAAATAATGGTTAACCATACTCCTCAAATTTATACGGTTCCATTAACACGATAATATTCCTAGTAATACCAACAACAATGACAGCAACAGGGGAAGTGATGAGTAAGTTAGTACTTTTTACTAACATCATAAACGACTTTTGAATTACTCTATATTAAAATAATATTGGGCTTAAAAATGTGGAATTTATAGGTGGCGTATCTTTTGAACTCGGTTTTTGTTTTTAATAACTTATATGTCATTTTGAAGGGTACATATCAGCAATTTATTCTGACTTAGAAATTGAACATTATAGTGAAAACAACAAAGTTATTATTATGTGCGAATAAAGCATCATATGCGGGAAGTATTGCTATACTTATTTCATTTGAAAAAAAATACCGCTAAAGCACACCGATTGCTCACCAAAGCTTTTTGTGAATGTGTTCCATCGGTTTCAATGTGGGAGAGATGATCTGTTCAATTCAGAAGTCGTGATTTTCACACGGAAGACAAAGAACGTCCAGGCCAGCAAAAATAGTTTGAAAACCAAAAGAGTCATATCTATTATGAGCAGCTGAAATCTGGCCAGACCAGATCATGATAACCAAATACTTACAGTTATTTCCTATCACATCGTATATTTTAATGGTTACTGAAGTCCAGGTAAGATATAAAAGTATTATTATTTTAATAGTTACAATCCAATAGAATACAAAAATGGTTCTAAACAAACCAGGCTAGAGGTAGAACTTTGCTGTCTTGAATAATTTTGACCCCAGATATAAAACGGTTAGTAATTTTCTAGAAATTTAAAGCTTATGATAACCTCAAATCAATTTGAGCACTTTCAAGTCAATTTAGAGAAATTTGGAGTATCAATTAGACCATTAATAAAGCTATACTACTAGATTTCAGCTACGCAGGCTTCTGTGAACTGCGAGTAAGTTTTCCTGTTCTCGCCAAAAATGGCGATCTAGCTAGCGGGGAAAGAAGACCCTGTAAAATGGAGGCATTTTTGCAAAACTCAGCAAGAGTTTTCAAGATCAATGGGAGCTACTCAAGCAGCATGATTGTAGAACCAAGCGACCAGTAGGATTCATTCAAAACAGGGAAATTGGATACCATACGAATTGAAGCTGTGAGAACTTGAAAGACGATTTTGCATGTCCGAAATGATGGTTGAACGCTATAACTAAATATAATTTTTGCACCGAATCATTACTTGCGATAAAAAATGGAACCATTATGATAACCCAAAGTGTAAGCGATAGTATGTGAATCGACATCAAAACCAAATATCCATGGCGCTAACGTAATACTCTATATTTGGTGGGAACAAAAGGGTCCTACCGATTATGAGCTGCTGAAATCATAGGGAACGCAACTGATTTGTTTGAAGCGAGCATTGGCCAAAAAACGGCGAGACATGAAACAGTAGTATTCCATCAGGACAACGCTCGGCCATATGTTGAAATACCTGTTAAAAACTATTAAGAATGAAGTGGTTATGAAGTTTTTCTTCACTCGTTTTATAGTTCAGAACGTGCACCTCCCGACTACAATTTGTTTCGATCGATGCAAAATGCTCACTCTGGGATACGCTTCACTTTGGAACAGAGTATCCGATAATGCAAAAGAGGGACCAAGACCCGTTGAGCTGGGATGACTATCGTCAAAGCTTCAACACTTTCAAGAGGGAAACCAGACGGGCAAAGAAGGAATCTTGGAAACGTTTCTGTGAGGAACTGGAGAGTACCACTGAGGCATCGCGTCTACGTAAGTTACTATCCAAAGACCCTGATATGTCGGGATTCCTGATGAAACCGGATGTTAACTTTACTGAAAGTAGTACCGAAACTTTGGAACTGCTTATGGAGACACACTTTCCGGGTTGTAGGGATGATGAAAATGAGGGCTCCACTTCGGAACACCTTGCAGCTTCCCAAATCCACATAAGTGAATTAGTTAGCTCCATTGTTAGCGTGGAGAAAATTTCGTGGGCAGTTTCATCTTTCAAGCCCTATAAATCTCCAGGGCCACATGGCATATTCCCAGCGTTACTCCAAAAATCGATTTCAACCATTATGCCATGGCTTATTATGATTTTTAGGAACATCTTGGAAACAGGATACATTTCTACAGAATGGAGAGAAGTTACAGTGTTATTTATCCCCAAAGCGGGAAAGGTAAACCATAGTACCGCCAAGGACTATAGACCGATCAGTCTGTCATCGTTTTTATTGAAAACACTGGAAAGATTGATCGATATCCATGTCAGGAACATCCTCTCCCCTGACAATTTCTGTAGGGCACAACACGCATACCTTAAAGGGAGGTCGGTGGAGACAGCCTTGCATGACGTTGTTGGAACTATAGAGGGGACACTTGAAAAAAAAGAGTATGTTATGGCATCTTTCTTGGATATAGAGGGTGCGTTTAATAATGTGAATATATCCGCAATAGTTGCTGCACTGGGTGACTTAGGTGTTGATCAGCGGATAAAAACATTGGACCGAAAATATGCTTAAAAGCAGAGCCATAAACTCTAATATATGTATTGGTAGGACAAGGAAAGTTGTGACAAGGGGGACACCAAAAGGTGGTGTCATCTCTCCACTTCTGTGGAATCTTGTTGTAAATAAAATCCTTTTAATGCTCAGTAGGACAGGCACCAAAGTTGTCGCATATGCTGACGACTTTGTGCTTTTACTCAAGGGAAGTTTCTTCCCACAATAAGTGAACTCATGGAATTAGCTCTCAGCGTTCTACTATCATGGGCCAGAGAAAACGGTTTAGGTGTTAACCCTGCCAAAACCGAACTAGTTCTTTTCACCAGGAGATATAAAATCCCAGAATTCGGACCTCCACAACTGGATGGTACATTTCTAAAGATTTCAAGGGAAGCCAAATATCTTGGCGTAATTTTGGACTCTAAGCTCTCGTGGAAACGTAATGCTGAGAGTCGAATGAAGAAGTCACTATGTGCCATCTATATATGTAAGAAAACCTTTGGGAAGAGATGGGGTCTTAAACCATATATTGTACACTGGATGTACACCGACCTTTTTGATCTATGGGGCTCTTGTTTGGTGAAGAGCGGTGGACACCAAGACTACCCTCTTTACTCTGAACAAGGTACAAAGACTTGCATGTCTTGCAATTACTAGCTCTATGAATTCCACCCCTCAGGCCAGTCTAGAGACGATGCTAAATATAACTCCCCTTGATATATATATATATATATATATATATATATATATATATATGAAATGTATTTCTGCTAAGTCTGCTCTACGACTCAAACAGTCGATCGGACTGAAGCATGATCGTATTGGTCACGGCACCATCCTATAAAAGATAGGCAGGCCATTCATAGGGCAAGAAACGGATTACTTAGTACCTACACCGAATTCTGATAGGATGTTTAGGATCAAGATACCGACAACTGTCCTAAGGGACGACGTGATCTCAGTCTACACTGATGGTTCAGAGACAGAAAGAGGCACGGGCTCGGAAATTTTCTCCGATGAACTGGACCTTTTGCTGTCTCTTCGATTACCGGATACCTGCACGGTTTTCCAGGCTGAGATTTATGCCATCGATACAGCCGCGAGAAGAATCCGGGAACTGAATCTCGAAAATTCGACTATACATATTTACTTGGACAGCCTTACATCAATCAAGGCTCTTAACACCAACTTTATTAAGTCTGCATCCAATCAATGGCACGACTGACACGACATCACTTCGAGTTGATATGGGTCCCAGGACATAAAGGCATCCGGGGAAGTGAAGTATCCGACGAATGCACAACGAACGGGTCGTGCCTAGACGTATATCTTACCTAAAGGGGTATTCGCACTCCCTTGGTGAACGTATCGAAATTGATAAATGAATGGAATTTGAGTGAGACGGAACGGTGGTAAAATATCATCACTTGTAGAATAGCCAGATTGATCTGGCCTACTCTGACAGAGAATAGGACTATGACTCTTTTGTCTCTTAGTAGGAATTCGATCAGGGTTCTTGCGGGTATAATCACTGGGCACTGTATGATTGGACGCATGTCGGAAAGTATGGGATACCCACGTTATAGCTATTGTAGAAGTTGTTTGGATGAGGAGGAGGAAGGTATAGGTACAACACCTTCTATACGACTGCCCAGCCTTACAAGAGCATAGGCTTCTACATCTTGGTAGAGCTCTTTTCCATGATCTAAACTGTCTGAGAGATGTGCCACTAGTAAATATGATCAGATTTATTAGAAGTACCTTCTTGTCCTCACGGGGATCACAAGAAGCACATATTCAACGAAATTAGCGTGGGCAACTATTCTTCCTTTATGTATGAAATTTTCAAAATAAGGGAATGGTAATTCTAAGGGTATCACAGTGGGCCACAAGGCGTCCGAGTGCACTCGCTAACTTGCGAGCAACCCATGTAACCTAACCTAACCATCTGATGTAGACTTGTTTTGTTCTTGGTCACAAAAGAATAGCAGTTCTTTTGGCTCGGAATCTTTATGTTGCCAGAAAGATAGCTAACAATGTTCAATACTTTGAATAAATTTATATTAAAAAAATGTTTCAAAGTAAAGCTTAAAATGTTTAAAAAACCCAAATTTTTAAGTCATACACCCAGTACTTTTTTAGAAGTTGTCATGACGAAGATGACAATGGGCGGTCCTGCATGACCTTGCGGATCCATCGATGGTGGATATTGGGTGAAGGAATTCATTTATTCTTGCATTGGATTGGTTCAGGGTTCATGAACCCAAGTTAGCGGCTGCCTTTATAACCTAACTGGGTTAGAGATGTCCCAAAATAAATAAAATGCAAATTAAAATTTATCAAAGTTTCATCGAAAATCAACAAAGTCCAAAACTAAAGAAAGTCGATCAGGTATGTTCTCCATCAAAGACAGTGGACGGATTTAAGCCTTGAAGAGAGTAAAACGACCGCACCATTTCAACATTTGTGCATGCTTACTGTAACCATTTCAACATTTTTAACAATATTATAGTTACAGTAACTATATATATGATTGTGGTAACAATAATATGGTTAATTTACGATTCACATGAATATTTCAACCATATATATGGTTACAGTAAACATGTATATGTTTGTGAAAACCATTTATATGATGAATAATTTTATCATAATATGTTGTTCTCAGATTATGATATAAGAGCAACATAATATGGTAAATCCTTCATCATATAAATGGTTGTCACAAACATATACAGGTTTACTGTGAATAGTTAATTAACCATATTATTGTTACCACAATCATATATATAGTTACTGTGACTATAATATTGTTAAAAATGTTGAAATGGTTACAGTAACAATGCCCAACTATATTTTTTTTCTGCGTGTACCTCAGCTATTTGTGTGATAGATTTAATAGTGATAATCTAAAATTATTTTTTGGGATAATAACTATGCCATTCATAGAACGATTTTTCTGATTTTCAATTCTCAAATGCAAATGTTTATGCAGCAACTTGTTTTGTGTAGTTTGAGGACTTTGGAAAATAGGTTACAACTGAATGCATAGAGTAGAATTAATTCTGGTGACTATAAAAATCTCGAAAATGTCTTTATATTAAAGCTAATTTGAAAAGTTTTCACCAACCTCTATCTTATTAAATAAAACAACTAATAATACTGTGCTTATATCAGTAAGTAGGGTAACTACCAAAAGACCACCTAAAGCGACCAAACCTTTTTTTGTGTGTTATTTTTACAAAACACACAAACAAACTAAACTTATGTATAAACATATTGGTGACATCACAGTATAGACATTTAGTTTTTTTCTTACATTTAGCAGTCAGACTATCCTTGAAGGAGTCGAATGTTCCTACGTTCAACTTAATTGTGTGTACGTGTATATGTGCGTGATAATCAATTATTATCATTAGGTCTAATGAATTTGTTAGGTAAAAACGTAAATGATTCAAATTTAAAAATGAAAAAAAGCACATCAAAGTTTATTAGCCCCAAAATGAAATGGAGGGAGATGAGAGTATAAATAAAAAAAAACTATTTAGATGACGATTTTGTTGTATATAGCCAGGACATTAGATGAGCTTAAAATTACATGCAAAAGAACACACAAAACGTTACACACACTCACTCATAGCTATGTCACCTACTTTGGGTTTAACATGACTGTGGTATTTGGTATTTGACCACAAAACAATAGAGAGAGAAACCAAAATTCCATTTAAAAAAAACAATGTCAAGTTGCTGAGCGATAAGATAATATTGAGTTTATTCAAGGATATGAGTTTTGTTTGTTGTTTTTTGGTCTCCTTGTGTTTTTTTTTTTTTTTGGTTTTTATATAAAGTCTTGTAGTTTGTATGTGTTTTAAACCATTATCCTTTTTTTCCTTTTCGTTAGCTAAGAGTGGTTTGTTATTAGCTTTTACATTTGGTTTCTATTTCTTTTAGAAGTTTTCTTTTATATATTTTTTAATATTGATTTTCCATGTGTATTTTTTTTGGGAGTTTTTTGTTTTTAGTTTTTTAAATAAATGTATTTTTGATTATTCTTTGAAAATGTTTAAGGCTTTGAGAGCCATAGGTTATCATATGGTATATTGATTGAAATGGGAATGATTTTCGATATTACCAAAGTTGTGTACTTTGCTTTTGCATATTTGAGTTTTTTTAGGATTTTATATTGGTTTTGATATTTGTATACTGAGCAATGAAACATTTATTTTGTTTTTTTATAGTTTTTTTTGGTATGTTGGATATTTTAGTCAAAGGATAATAATTGTCAAAAACCTAACTCTTGCAACAACAAATTACATGCTAGTCAATGTGTTTTGTTTTTGTATGACACATTTGTTTTGATATATTTCGCAGACTCAATCTTTAAGTACACCGATCGACGCAGAATCACTTTCTGAGTCATTTAACCCTTTGACGACCATAGGCAAGTATGCTTGCCCGAGGATTTTTAGTTTGTATATTACTTCAGGTAACAGATAGAGTAAATATGTCAAAGACTGTTTTATAGAAGACGATTTGGGAATCAATAACATAGTTGGATGCAAGTGTTCCCACTTGTTTCCAACGATGCACTGAATTAGGCCAAACAATGGGCTTCATTCCTAGGGCATCTACGGGGTAAAAATAGGGCGCAAAGGGCTGAGAGTTAATAACGTTTAGGAATCAGCCTTTATCTATCAGAAAATAAAATTGAGAAATTTGCGTATGTTTAGCAATTATGTGTGCTTATAGGTTGAAACATAAGTTTTTATAAATTTTCACTCTTATTGTGTATGAGTTTAAGCTTATATGGGTATTATCATACGAATGAGCTTAGTGAAGCTCCCAACAACACATCTGCATTGGTCTACTGATCCATTTTTTCACCAAACTCAGATCGTAGGTGTCATGCAACGGCTCAGATTTGAAGAAATTACAGCTAATCTTCACTTTTGCGACAACAATAAGTCAGATGTTAGTGACCGCGGTTACAAAATTTTAGATCAATTTAGCAAGGCTATGCCAGACGAATATACGCTGTCAATCGATGAACATATGGTAAAGTTTAAAGGACACAATGCCATGAAACAATATATGAAGGACAAACCTATTTCATGGGCAAAAAACTGACATGCCAAAGAATGTTCAGGCGGATAAAAATATAAAAAGAGAGGACATCAGTTACTTCATGTAAGATAGCAATCCGTAGTAAAATGGATGGACAGTCGTGGTGTCTACCTCGTCTCAAATTTTATTGACCCAACAGCACTATTCAAGGTCAAGCGACGTGTAGCTGGCCAAGCTGCTGAAATAGGTATTGATTGACCCCTAATTATACAGCACTATAACAAAGAATGGGAGGAGTAGATCTTATGTATCAAAAAAAGTGTATTATGTGTTCATAATTGCAACATAATATTTAAAAAACTCATATTTGCCAACCGTTCCTCTGTCAACGTGACCTCCATCGATTTTCGGGCAGCTTTAGCCATAGAATTAATAAGTAGCTTCAATTCAAGAAAGCGTGCCTTTTCAGCGGTAACCAAATCTGGAGCTCATTTTATAAGAAAGTCCAATTCTCTCCGTAAAATGGAAAATCGTGAAGGTTGGAAACGTTGTTTTAATTGCGCTTCCAATAATAAGTGTAGTCGCACAAATGTATTTTGCGTTCAATGCAATATGTTCCTTTGCTTCACTTCGTCCTGTGATTGCTTTGGAATGTATCATGAACAATACTAATAATATTGTATTTTTGTGATCTGTTGTATCTTACTGTATATTTAAAATAAAAACTGTTATTTAAATCTTTTCTGCAAGTAAATAATTTGGAATCAAAAATTTCCTTTCAACCCATAGGCAGCTATGTTTGCCAAGCAAAATGGGGGACTAAACGTCTACCCAGAAGGGCAGATTTTTTTTCCAGAATTACTATAAGGCCATATATTGCAAAAATAAATCGAACAAGTAAATCGCTTCAGACGAAAATGTTTGGTCGTCAAAGGGTTAAACGATGTATATATGTCCGTCTCTCCGCCCATCTGCCTGGCTGGAGGCTGGCTGACCACGTAAACATTTTGCGAAAGTACATATCATAATTTGGACCAATGAAGAATGCTATTGAAAATGGCTGGAATCGGTCCATCCCCATACAAAAGTCCTCCCGAAATAGTACTCCGTTGTCATTAGTGTCTTATATAGATATTCACACAAGTTTCTCCACAAATAAGTTTCATATAAACGGAAATTACATTTAAATTTGTAAATTCTGATGTTAGTAACGCCCAAAAGTCTAACACCTATCTTAAAGTACCGATCGACTCAAATTAACTATCTGAGTCGAGTGAACGATGTTCGTCCGTCTGGCATCAATTAAAATTATTGAATATCTTCTTTTCATCCAAATATAATTGAATTAAAATTTAATTCTTTTTTTAATTCACTTTTCAGTTCATATAAAATGACAAAAAATAAACTTCGATTATTTAATGAAATGGTTCTCATCACGATTCTAAACTATTTCGTAATCAACCTATTCCAATGATTTAAAAATACTTCTGAGCTACTTTTTAAATATCCCAAGTGATTGTCGAAGAAGCAAAATGGTTTTTTGTCATCTTCATTCTAATTAAAAATTCAATGGAAAAATTAATTAAAATGCCTTCCTTTTAAGTGAGTTTATGAATTAGACTATATACGGAGCTTTCGACAAATTCGGACTTATTCAAAAAAAATCTAGTTTTGAGATTTTTTTAAATCCTGTTTGCTGAACTTTCTATTTTCAAATTTTGTATGACCATAAAGAACTTGTATACCAAGTTTTAACAAACATTTTAATAGGTAAGGTACGATGCCTTGTTGACAAATTTTGTTACCTCTCACAGTGGAGCAGAATCAACATTTTATGGAAATAAATCTGTCATTTCTCAACCGCTGGTCGTATAAAATTTGACGTGGGCGTAGCCAAGGAGTATTCGAGTTTAAGTTATTAAAATGGGCTCTACAAATGTTCCAGGGGTGGCGCTATGGGTGCTCAAAGTAGGGTACCTTCGACATATAAAATTTGTAAACATTTTGTTTCCCATCCGATTTCAAAATATTTTTATATTTTGGGAAAGCGCTTGCCTAGGTTTTGAAAAAATATGCTAGAGTGTGGTTTTTATCTCTCTGCCGCACTGTGCCTCCCTATATGAATTGATTTAAACTAAACACTTTTTAGAGATACATACATACAATGTATAAGTACCTATTTTGAACTGGCTTATGAATTAAAATGTCTTCAATAATTGAAGAAACTCGTTTTGTATTTCATTAAGTCAATAAACTTTAGTTTTTTGTTTTTGACTCCATGTACAATTAGAATGTGTTGTGAATTTCTTAATATTTGCATTCAAGATAATTATGCTCACTTTAGTGTTGGGTAAATATAGAGACATAATAAATAATCCGGATGTATTTTCTGTTTTATATTCCTATTTAGCCTCTAGTTAAGCTTTTACTAGTAAACAATTTTTAATTTTGTTTTCTAATTTGTTTTTTCATTTCTCCTACTTTTACTCGTATATGATGAGCGATTATTTCATACATCAATAATTAAAAAATGTTAGTTTTCTTGCAGTACACTCAAAGAAATATTTGCGTATTATTGAAAAAAAGTACTATATAGGTGAAATCGGAAAATTTTGCAGTTTTCTACTCAAAATTGTACAGAAAAAACTAATATTTTGGTAAGAATTAGTGTGCTGAATTCCCAATTATTGATAAATTTAAAAAATATGGTTAGTTTTGTAGACTTTTTTAGTACTGGGTGTACGACAAAAATATGAGGGATATTTTAAATTAGTTTTGCTTTTATTTTACAATATTTGTACACTGTAAATTTAATTAAAGCATTTGCCATTCTTAGCTACGTCAGATGTCAGCAGCTCATAATAGATAGAACCGTTTTGCTCCCACCAAATACATGGCATTACCTTAGCGTCACACAGTGGGGCAGAATCAAAATTTTTTTGGAAATAAATCTGGCATTTCTAAACGGATGGCCCGATCGGGATAAAATTTGACGTGGAGGTAGCCAAGGAGTATTTGAGTTCAAGCTATTAAAATGGATTCTATAAATGTTCCAGGCGCGGCGCTATGGGGGCTCAAATTAGGGTACCTTTGACATGTAACATTTTTAAACACGTGCCATTTTTTTAAAATTTTTGGAAAGAGCTCGGCTAGGTCTTGAAAACATGCTTGCGTGTGCTATTTATCTCTTACAATTTCCGAGTTATAAGCATTTCAAAATTTAAATTTTCAAATTTTGCCATACCTTGGTCCGCTTTTTTAAAAATATAGGGCGTACGTTTGAACCGAGTGAACTCAGATTGTTTCATTAGTTAAATAACTAAATTACCAATAACATGCAAAAAATTTCAGAGTAATACCGATTACGGATCCGAAAATAAACGATTTTCCATTTAAAAATTAAAAAAATTGTAGATTTTTGCTGTTTTTTGGGTGAAAAAGTGACTCTTTTTTTATTAAAATAAAACTTTCTTTAAGAACATACAACAGTTTTATGTTTTCTGTAAGATATCTTTACGGAAAACATTTTGGTATAAATAACATGTCGCCCCTACGACCTTTGCAATTTGACCTATTTTTTATCAAAATTTTAATTTTGGACCACATGTTCTAATATTTCAAAGCTGGGATCAGAAAACGGAAAGCAGCTTTGAAAACCCTGATGTGATTTTTATTTATTTTTAAAGTATTTTCCCAGCCTCAAAGGAAATGTAGAACCTGTGGGCAAAATTGTACAAAATACCATTTTTGTGATTTTCGCTCCAGTTTTTAGGAATTACGCGATTACGTTTGAACTTTTGACAAATTTTTTTACACTTCGTTATTTGGAATGAAAGATTTATAAAACGTTGAAAATTTCGTTAAGTTTTGTTAATAAATAATGATTTTATTCATATTACATATTTATTAAGCTCTAAAACTAAAATTTGTATAAAAATTTTGATAGGATTGCAAATATTAGGAACAATTTGGTCCACATTTTTCCCAACTAATTTTTTTAATTTAGATAAGTTAATTTCTGATATTACAAATAAAATTTTAAGTCAATATCTCAATTATATTCATAAATATGCCACTTTAAAACTCCGTCCTTAAAAAATATGGCATTTTTTAAAATTAAAAAAAATTTATTTAAATTTTCTTAATATTTTATTGACTAAGTCAATGGTTTTGACTTAGTCACATTAATGTGATTCTGCCCCACTGTGCGTCATAGAAATTTGGCTTTGATGTCGATTTGGCTGGTTGGCCGGGCTTCACATTTGATCTCTTACGTTTCGACTTATATTAATGGATTAATTTTTAATCGCAAGTAATGATTCGGTGCAGAAATTATTATCTTTTATAGCGTTCAAACTTCATTTCAGATATAAAAAATTGTCTTTCAAGGTCTCTCGTCTTCAATTCGTATGGTAACCATTTACCCTGCTTTTCCATTAATCCTGCTGGTCGCAAATGATTTTGCTAGCTCTTGTTGAGTTTGCCAACAATATTCATGGAGTAGTGCCTCCAATTCTTGGTCATCAAACTTTTTTAACTGGTCAATGCGATCTTTGCAGCCTGCATAAGATAATAAAGCGACCTTAATTGAAGATAAGCTAAGACTTTATACAGAACTACGATTGTACCCAAAATATGATTATAAAACAACCAAAACTTAATAAAGAACTAGGACTGGAGATAACAGAACATAGAAACATCACAGTTAAGGCTGCATAAAGATCTGTTTTTGAAGCACAATTAAGACTTTACAAAGGCCTTCAATTGGTGCTTAATTAAGACTATATATAGAAATAAGATTGAGGCCAAAATAATATTAAACCATCAATATGTAGTTCTATAGAGACTTGCATCAGTAATGGTTTGATAGACTTTAAATGAATTTTGTGGCTGCTCTAACAGTATTCCGGGGGAAAATTTTTATGGGGGAATAAGTGAAATCATGGACTAATATTGCCAATTTTTAATACCACATAAACCTTATCATCAGAGAGTAATTGTGGAAAATTGCAGGAAGCTAGCTGCTTTCTTTTGAGCTCTATCGTGTTTTCAACACACTTACAGACGGACATACGGACCGACAAAGCTAGATCGTCTTATAATTTCATAAGAACCCGGATTGCGTATACTTTTGTAGGCCAGCAGGAATGACAAAATCAATATATCCCTCATCTTTTTTGATGGTGGGTAAAAAAGATCTGAAATTGAAGCTAAACTGAAACTATATAAAAACCTAAGATTAGGCTAAACTTAAACTGCAAATATATCTAAAATTGCAGATAAACTGAGACTATAAAAGACATACGGTTATATTTAAAAATATGGGGGTAAGTTGAATGACGTCATTGAATTCTGAATGAAGTCAGAATAGGAATGGAGCAGAGAATCACATATAAACATATGAAACTTTTGATATTTTCTGAGTGTGTTGCTGCCAAAGACTAAAACATAGCAAAATGGAAGTATTTAAGAATGCAAGTGAATTAGGTACTTAATAACTAACTAATGATAAACTAAGAAGCACCTACATTAACTACAGCTACACATTCCAACACAGACATCTAAAAACTTACTTGCCATCAAATTTAGGTTAGATGTGCCACAGCAATCATTGGAAATATTCATGTATTCCTACTGACAAGTAAAATGAATGAAATATACATAGAGGAGGAAAGGCTGCATTTCACTGGGCTGAAAATTGCAGGTTATTAAAGTGTAATGATCTCATTTAATATAAAAAAGAATATACGATATTAATAGCACTTTGTAATCAATAACCGCCTGTATATATAAAATTACGTATCTACCTAAATGGAAATTTACACCAGCATACTTAAAACAAAGCTTTGGATATTCAAAAACAGTTGTTAAAGTATCAGCTTTACAGACCTTTTAGGTCAGTAATAGAATAAGCAACAAACAGCAGATTTCTTCTTGTTGTAATAAAATACATTAGAAAGTCAGAAGATGTCTTCATTATTTTAAACAGGTGCAGCAAAGAATGGTAACATGAATGCTTAATTTCCAATTGGGTTTACTTTTACACATGCATAACATTCATAACATACTTATATACGTGTGTAAAAATCTAAATGTAACAGTATGTAAGTGTTAATTTTTGACATCAATTTAAATTCTTTTTTTTACATTTGCATACAGGAAATGGAAAAAACATATTAAGTGCCACTAGAAATTAGTCAAAATGATATCCGCTTAAAATGAGGTTATTTATATTAACACACTGCATTATTTCCGTTTTGTAAATGTAATGCAATACTTTTTAATCATACTCGTATTTAATACAGTTTTAGCCGTATTTAACCTGAATGAGAAAAAATATAACATTTTTAAATTAATGCGTACAACATGAGTTGCTGTAAATAAGTATTTTGTTTTGAGAATCAGCAATATGAGATATTAAAAAAAATTTCATTTTAATATGGATTATGAATATGTAATTTTGAGAGTGTCGATTTGTATTTTTGGAATTAATCTTAATATTTAAATATTTTAAATTAATAAAAAGTGCATTTATATTTATATAATAAATAAGTCGTTTTATATAATAAATAACTCATAGACTAGACATAGACTAGACATAGACTAGACATAGACTAGACATAGACTAGACATAGACTAGACATAGACTAGACATAGACTAGACATAGACTAGACATAGACTAGACATAGACTAGACATAGACTAGACATAGACTAGACATAGACTAGACATAGACTAGACATAGACTAGACATAGACTAGACATAGACTAGACATAGACTAGACATAGACTAGACATAGACTAGACATAGACTAGACATAGACTAGACATAGACTAGACATAGACTAGACATAGACTAGACATAGACTAGACATAGACTAGACATAGACTAGACATAGACTAGACATAGACTAGACATAGACTAGACATAGACTAGACATAGACTAGACATAGACTAGACATAGACTAGACATAGACTAGACATAGACTAGACATAGACTAGACATAGACTAGACATAGACTAGACATAGACTAGACATAGACTAGACATAGACTAGACATAGACTAGACATAGACTAGACATAGACTAGACATAGACTAGACATAGACTAGACATAGACTAGACATAGACTAGACATAGACTAGACATAGACTAGACATAGACTAGACATAGACTAGACATAGACTAGACATAGACTAGACATAGACTAGACATAGACTAGACATAGACTAGACATAGACTAGACATAGACTAGACATAGACTAGACATAGACTAGACATAGACTAGACATAGACTAGACATAGACTAGACATAGACTAGACATAGACTAGACATAGACTAGACATAGACTAGACATAGACTAGACATAGACTAGACATAGACTAGACATAGACTAGACATAGACTAGACATAGACTAGACATAGACTAGACATAGACTAGACATAGACTAGACATAGACTAGACATAGACTAGACATAGACTAGACATAGACTAGACATAGACTAGACATAGACTAGACATAGACTAGACATAGACTAGACATAGACTAGACATAGACTAGACATAGACTAGACATAGACTAGACATAGACTAGACATAGACTAGACATAGACTAGACATAGACTAGACATAGACTAGACATAGACTAGACATAGACTAGACATAGACTAGACATAGACTAGACATAGACTAGACATAGACTAGACATAGACTAGACATAGACTAGACATAGACTAGACATAGACTAGACATAGACTAGACATAGACTAGACATAGACTAGACATAGACTAGACATAGACTAGACATAGACTAGACATAGACTAGACATAGACTAGACATAGACTAGACATAGACTAGACATAGACTAGACATAGACTAGACATAGACTAGACATAGACTAGACATAGACTAGACATAGACTAGACATAGACTAGACATAGACTAGACATAGACTAGACATAGACTAGACATAGACTAGACATAGACTAGACATAGACTAGACATAGACTAGACATAGACTAGACATAGACTTGAAATATAATGTTGTCTTGTTGAGTTTTTACATTTTTTTTTTTTTTTTAATTTTTTATATAATTTGTTGAGTTTTTTTCTTTATATAATTCCAGAACTCTAAATATATTATTGGTTTGTTAGGAGTTAGTATCTCTTTAATTGGTTTACTGAGTTTTTGTATTTATTCACCAACTTTATCCTTTATTGAAGTTGTTTTCCCATTTAGTTAGTGAACAATAAAGTATAAACGATCTTAATCGAATAAAATTTCCGCAATTATTGTTGGTTTCTGTTTGCTGTTTTATGATTTCTCTTATTACATGTAAAATTATCTATAAACTCAGAATGAATTTCATATAATTATAACGAATAAACACCAACATAACTCAAAGGCACATCTACACTTACTGATGCAAAACAGTAAAAGCTGATTTACTAACGCTCAAACAAACCCCTAAAAAATCTGGCTGGAGTTTTGCAAAAACTTTTCTCATTTTAGTGCCGCGCTACTATTTTAAATGAATTGTTGTGATGTGAAGTGAGGAGGGCACGAATAAGAAGAAGGAAATGAGAAAAATTGTTAGATTATCAGCATGTAGTAGTATTTTGCGGTTTATTTCAAGCGTAAGTGTGAATTCAAATATTTATTCAATGAATTCTATGTTGGCAGAACAAAAACATTATGATGATGAGCAGAAAAAATTTATGTAGAAAAAAACAGCTAACGAAAAATATGAGGAAACAAACAAAAACCTTGTAGAAAATATAAAAATGAGAAGAATTCAAATCCTAATGTTGAGCAATCAAAAATGTTTTTAGCACAACATTTGCACAAAGTCATCATTGAAAGCTTACAATCAGATTTAGCACCATTGATGTATACAGAGGCTACAGTGGGAAAAAAAAGTTGAAAGGAGGAAGATAATAGGAATTTGAGTTTTAAATAAAAGCTATGGAAAGCAATTGTTATAATTTTCTTGATTTGATACTATAATGGTATGATTTATTACTTGGACTCAAAAAGAGAGGTCTTTAAAAAACAGTTTTTTTTAAAACCACTGTATACTTTGTAAATTAGTTTTCGTATATTAGCTGCTCACATTCATGGCATACAATATGATTGAAAATTCTTTTTAATAATGCTGGAGTGAAACAGAAAAAGGGGGTTTTTATTTGTCTTTCAGCAAATCTATAATCTACAAATGGTCCGATGTTGTATTTGATATATTTTGCCCATGCTTCGCTGAAGAACGGTTTCATCTATATAAATAAAAATCAATTGTCGTTCGTTGGTAATTGCATCAGTTGAGAACGGCTAGACCGATTTGGACAATTTTTTTACTGAAATGTTCGTCATAGTCCAACTTAGGTTTTTACGGAAAGAAAAATTGACCACGCCCACTTTTACGCCCACTTTTTTCCATTTATCTAAAATCGGAAAACGGCTGCACCGATATGGCTAATCTTTTATTTAAATGATCGTAGTAATCTAATTTAAGTTTTTACTGAAAGAAAAATTTACCACGCCCACTTTTACGCCCACTTTTTTCGATTTATCTAAAATCGGAAAACGGCTGCACCGATTTGTCAAATTCTCCTTATTTTTCGGCTTATTTGTAAGTAAAGTTTTTGCTGGGATATTCTTATGTTGTAAATAACTCATTTGTTATTACTTTTGTATTGTTTCGTAATCTAATTTAAGTTTTTACTGAAAGAAAAATTTACCACGCCCACTTTTACGCCCACTTTTTTCGATTTATCTAAAATCGGAAAACGGCTGCACCGATTTGTCAAATTCTCCTTATTTTTCGGCTTATTTGTAAGTAAAGTTTTTGCTGGGATATTCTTATGTTGTAAATAACTCATTTGTTATTACTTTTGTATTGTTTCGCGATTTGTCCGAAAATACCGTTACTTTTTTATTTACATTCCAATTTATTTGTGCAAATGTTGATTGACTGCTTATTGTCAAATTGTTGATCAAATTAATCGGTGGACGAAAAATAAAATAAGTGCAATTGTTAATTGTGAATTAAAAAAAGTTTAAAGTGTTTCTAAAAAAGTTAACTAACGGTGATAAGTTTTTTTTTGAATTAAGATTCCATTGTAAGTACATTGCAATCAATTCATTAATTGAAATAAGTTAAATCGTGTTACCTCAAACAAATTTATAGATTAACCTACTATAGACTGTGGGTTTTGAAGTTATAAACGGTTAAAAGGTAAGAGCAAAGTCAATAAATTCTATCGCATTGTAATGCCGCCAATAAGAAGGAGCAATTTAGGTCGCAGAACTCGCAATGCTTCAAATCAAGCGTATTTTCGATCTAATCAAACTGCGGAACAACTCGAAGAGCGAAATGAAATTGAACGAAATCGATTATCACAAACACGTTCTGCACGTACACAAGAAGAAAGAGAATATGCAAACGAAGTAGATATGCATCGAATGAGACACAATCGTTCTATAGAATCCAACCGAGTGATAATTAATTCAAATGTACGTGCAAGAAGAGAAACAAATGTTGCGTTAAATACTCATCGAGCTGCATTTCATTACAACAGGGCAGTCGATTACAGTGCAGACCATTCCGTTGCTATTGGTTCGATGAGCGTTGTGTGCCCACATTGTAAGGCATTGAAATATAAAAATGAAACTCCTGGATTGTGTTGCGCAAGTGGCAAAGTGAAATTGACACCGTTGATTCCACCACCAGAGCCATTGCTCTCATTGGTTTCTGGAACAGGAGCTCATTCCAAGCATTTCCTAACACAAATCCAGAACTACAACAATTGTTTCCAAATGACTTCATTTGGCGCAACAAATGTGATTCGGGATAATTTCATGCCTACTTTCAAGGTAATTTCACCACTTACAGCATTTTATTTTGTTTTCTTATGTAAATTAAACATTACAGATTCAAGGTCAAATATATCATCGAGCAGGTTCGCTTTTGCCAGTTCCGGGTGCTGACTATAAATTTCTGCAGATTTACTTCATGGGCAATGCTCCACAAGAAGTAGAACAGCGTTGTGCATACAACAGTTCGGTAAAAAGACCAATTGTTGAGCAACTGCAAACTTTTTTCCATCAACACAATCAATTGATTGCATTGTTCAAAACCGCACTAGACCGCATGCCCTCTGATAATCACAAAATTGTTATCAGAGCCGATAAGACTCCTACGGGAAACACGCAAGACGTTTCAATGCACCAACAATTGATGATGTCGCCATTGTCGTCGTTGGTGAAAATTTGGAATCACGTGATATCGTTCTACATCGACGAAATAATCAGCAGCAGCGTGTGTACGAAACTCACCGATCATATGATGCGTTACAATATCCAATCATATTTTGGCAAGGTGAAGACGGTTATCATTTCTCGATCAAAATGATAAATCCGCTTACAGGTGAATATCAAATCTATATTTTTTCTATTATAAGATCAATTAATTTTATTGACGCGAAAATTAATGTACAGGCGCTGAAACAAATCAATTTCCCCCCGGTTTCTGTCAGTTCACCGAATCAAAATCCGAGCTAATCCGAAAGGTATTTCCAAACATTGCACAAAATTACAAAAATCATGATTGGTTGAGCGAACGTGCTATATTGGCTGCGAAAAACATTGATGTCGACGAATTGAATTTTAAGATTCAAGGTGAAATTGCTGTCGAATTGATGACGTACAAATCGGTGGATTCCGTTACTTCCCAAAATTATGTTGTCAACTATCCAACCGAGTTTTTAAACTCGCTGGAATTACCCGGATTACCGCCTCACAATCTCCAACTGAAAGTCGGATCGGTAATCATAATGTTACGAAACATAAACCAACCACGTCTTTGTAATGGCACCCGACTTGCGGTAAAAAACCTGATGAACAACGTCATCGAAGCAACAATACTTAAAGGAAAGTACAAAGGAGAAGACGTTTTGATACCACGGATCCCAATGGCTCTGACCGACATGCCATTCGATTTTAAACGATTGCAGTTTCCGGTACGGCTTGCATTCGCTATGACAATTAATAAATCTCAAGGGCAGTCATTGCGTGTTTGCGGCATTAACCTTGAAAATCCATGCTTCTCGCATGGTCAATTGTATGTCGCCTGTTCCCGTGTCGGAACACCATCAGCATTATTTATTTACGCGCCAGGCAACAAAACTAAAAATGTCGTGTATCATAAAGCATTGCAATGAAGGAAACTACGATATCACTGCAAAGCAACAGAAAAAAGTATTTCTTTATTTTAATTGGTTCCTGAACATCGATCTTTCAATCAAAATGTAAATATAACACCATATATTGTACATATTTTCAAATCAAATGTAATTTAAACACACCTCAAACCTACATAAATAAAAATTATCATTTAAAAGTACGTTGTTTGTCTCTTTTTACTATTTTTTCATAATTCAAACAGCTTCTCACAAATTCACAAATCGAACACAAACATTTTTTCTAATATATGGACAGGACAACGTCTGTCGGGTCAGCTATTCGAAATAAATACAATAACTTTGCAAACCATCCTCAATGTATTGTATTTAACTTGTGGCACTTGCCTGGCATCAACAGCCATTCAGCCAGTCTCGTTGTTGCAAAGTGCCACAAGAGCACAAGTGTGCGGAGTATTGTAGATATTTTGTGGCCACATTTTCAATCAGCGTTAAATGTTTGGCAGTAAAAGATTTAAATCGCAAATGAAGTTGAAATATTAAAAAGTACGAAAAAAAAAATGGCAACAATAAAAAATACAACAAAAATCTCTGCTTTAGTCGAAAGAAAATACTCGTAAATAGGCAAAATATTTAGTAATCAATAGGCAATTTTGTGCATAAATTTTGTTCTCAAATCAAATACTGGAGGCCAAATACGAACATTTTGTTTATCGGTTTGGTAGATTTCTGTTTTTGCTTTTAATACACAAGATTAATGTTTCTGTTCAAGCGCATTTCATGTCATGGATCTCAAAATAATATAACCAAGGAAATAAAGGTCAACATATGTTTGAAATGTGCAAATTTTCAAATATTATAATATAATCAAATATTACCATCAATATGTTTTCATTAAAGGTCATATGTGGGGGTCATCATTATGGATATTTGCCTTTTGTTATGCTATGTTTTCATTTCCACTTTTTATACCCTACACTACCATAGTAGAGAGGGTATATTGCGTTAATCCAACAAACACCTTAAAAAATACCGATTGACTCAGACTCAATCCCTTTCAGTTAGCTGTCTGGCCGTCCGTGAAAACCTTGTGCACCGGAGCTATGTTATGAACAGTGTACTCAGTAATGCAAGTGGGGCTATATGGAAGCTATGATCAATTACAGGACATTTTTTAATGTTCGTCATAGTCCAACTTATGTTTTAACGGAAAGAAAAATCTATCACGCCCACTAATACGCCTACATTTTTTCGATATATCTAAAATAGCAGAACGCCTGTACCGATTTGGTAAAATTTTTTTTTAAATGTCCACAAAAGTTTTTTACAGAAAAAAAAATTGCCAATGTCCACTAATACGCCCACTTATCAAATACGTCTGCGAATGCTTCAATACTCCGAAGTGCCAAGATATAAAACTTGATATCAATCGTCAACAAAATTTGAACCGCGGAAACAAGGAAATCCATGTGTTATGATGAGTGTTTCTATTTGCGTTTGCTATTAGTCAACGTTCGTGGCCCAACCCCATTCCAAGATATAAGTGGTGAATTATGTGGCACGTATAGAGAAGCGTGTCAACACTTGCGTTTGATACGAAATGACACTCGGAGATGCTCTGTAAACATCAAATGCTCATCAAATACATTGTTATCGATAATTATTTTAAAATGCTTCCCATCCACACCGAGTGATTTGTGGAGCAAATACAAAGACGCCATGTGTGATGGAACAAATGTTCCACCCTTGATTCGACAACAAAAACATGCTTACGACACTCCTAAGAAAGTTGTGAAAGGCGGAACAGAAGGGATTTTTTTTAAAGCTCCCGATGGAATGATATTGCACTTGGACTTGCTTCATCAGGAATTGCAGCTACGTTGTAAGATGTCGGTCGAACTGCTCACTCACCACTCAAGTTGCCATTGAATAAGCAAATCAATGAAAATCCAACATGCTACATTTCCTAGAATAGTGTTATGGCCAAAGTTTTGCAGCAAAGCAAACCGATCGTTTGGCTTGTGTGTACAATAGCGCATAGTAAATCTTTGTAGGCTTTAGACAAAACGTTGAAAGATTCACGAAACAATCGAAGCCGGTTTGATGGTGCGATGATTCTGTTGGCAGATGATTTTCGGCAAACACTGCCAGTGATTCCACGGTTAACGCCTACCAATTATCTTAATGCATGTATGAAGTCGTCCGTTTTATGGAAACAAGTCAAGAAGCTCAAATTGACTGAAAACATGCATGTCGACCTGTATAACGATCAATCTGCAGAAGTATTTTCCAAATAATTGTTGGGCATTAGCAGTGGCAAAATACAGGTTGACATTTCGACCGGCTGGATTCAATTTCCCGCCGCTTGCTGTCAGTTCACTGAATCAAAATCCAAAGTTATGCGAAAATATTTTCCAAATCATGATTGGTTTAGCGAACGTGCTATATTGACTGCGAAAGATATTGAAGTCGAATTGAATTTTATGATTCAAAGAGAAACTGCTGTCGAATTGATGACGTTCATATTGGTGGATTCCATTACTTCCCAAGATGATTGCGTCAACCATCCAACATAGTTTTTAAACTCGCTTGAATTACCCGGATTACCGTCCCATAATCTACAATCGAAAGTCGGATCGGTAATCATAACGTTACGAAACATAAACTAACCACGTTTTTGTAATGGCACCCGACTTGCGTTAAAAAACCTGATGAATCACGTCATCGAAGCAAAAATACTTAAAGGAAAGTACAAAGGAGAAGACGTTTTGATACCACGGATCGCAATTGCTCCGACCGACATGTTACGCTTACAATTTCCGGTACCGCTTACATTCGCAATGGCAAGTAACATTCTGAGTTTGCGGTATTAACCTTGAAAATCCATGCTTCTCAATTGTATGTAAGCTTGTAAATATATATATTCTAAACTACTGCTACGATTGAAACATTTTGTAAGTACAATTTGTAGAGAAGGACATAAGCATTCAGAAAATTAAGTTTTTGACCACCTTGTTAGAATACAAGGTGTGATACAAGGTGACAAAGTTGTCCTGATTTGTAAGCTTTGTAGAGCTCAAACTCTTCACTAGGAGGTATAAGATCGATGACTTTAGACCACCTAGATTGAATGGAATCAGTCTTGAAATCAGGGATAATGCGAAATAGCTTGGCATCATTCCGGATAAGAGACTGTCCTGGAATCTAAACATTCAGAACATGATTAATAAGGCCTATGTGGCCATCTACTCCTGCAAAAAGGCAATTGGCACTAACTGCGGTATTATGCCAAAAGGTATCAATTGGATCTTTAAAGCAGTTGTCAAACCCATCTTGTTCTATGGAGTGTTAGTGTGGTGGCATGGTTTAGACAATGCTACTCACCAGAAGGCCGTCGAACGAGTACTACGGACTGTAGCGATACTGATCACGGGCGCTATAAGGTCTGCTTCCTCTAAGGTACTTTTTACTATCTTAAACTGGTTACCAGTGGATTTGATGGTGATACAAATGGTTCTCAACTCTGCTGTGAGGCTAAATGCTGGTTGTTCGTGGTCTGGTAAGGACCTAGGACACTCTGGGATACTGAATTACTATGGGCACATACATGGTAATGTATCGCAAAACTTTTTTTCTATAGGCAATTCCATATTATGATTCCGTATAGGGATTTATGGCATAGCGGACTCCTTCCCCTTGTTGATGTCATATGGATATACATTGGCGGCTCTAATAAGGGAAATAGGGTCGGTGGAGGTTTCTGTATTGAAAACTTTGGGATAAAATCCTTTTTTAGGCTACCTGAATTCAGTACTGCTCTTCAGTTGGAAATTACTGCCATTAAACGTGCATCCAACTGGCTGAGGTATTATCGAATATCTGGTGATATATGTATATTTACTGACAGCAAGGCTGCCGTTAACGGAATAGCGGGTGTCCTCACGACATCTAGATTAATCGAGGAATGCCGGATCGAAGTAATTGTAAAGCAGACGCTTTGGCCAATAGGGGCGCGATGATGAATGATGAGGCAATCGACCCCTTTTCTGGTATTTCCCTTCTTAAATGCAAGATGGCGGTTTAGCAGATACTATATGAGACTGCACAAAACAGGTGGACTAATTAACCTTCCTGTGCTATAGCGAGGTCAACCTGGCCAGTATATGATGCCACCAGGACGAATCTACTTGTGGATTACCGTCGTGAGCAAGTAAGGCTAATTGTCTCCTTTATTACACCTGAGGGAACGCATCCTCGGATCTCCATTCCTATCATGCTTAGATGAGCTATCAAGAATGAATCTTAGACGAATCTACTCCTTCATCCTGGAATCTGGCTGGTTTAACCTGGAGGCAACGGAAGTATTGTAAATAATCTGCTGTCTACTTCCTGGGTATCACAATGGGATCAGATTTGAATGGACCCAAGTGAGCTACTTGAGGAGCGGCTATCCATGGAACCTAACCTAACCTAGAGCTCAAATATGGACAGATTTTATTAAATTTTACTTTGTTATTAATCATATAGGCAAATAAAAGCTTCTATACTCCGATAAGTTTGTTCTAGTTTTTTTATTCCGTATACCTTGCACAGCTCTTTGAATATGGCATATTCCAACATCAGAGTAAGGTAATAGGTCAAGTGGGGTACCTGCGAGGCACTGTCATGACTTATTAGTCCTTGGAAACAATTCATTGTGGAAAATTCTCTATCAAATTGACTACGCCTTATTGACGACAACTCGGACTATCATGTAATATTGCGGTATTGATACATGAAAATGAAATCCGACTAATGCCAAGTTTACACAAATTAATTTATTTTTCTCCCGGTCCACACAGTGAAACATTTGCTGCAAAACATTTTTAAATTCTCTTTTGAAACTGCATTCGTGCCCACACTGTGAAATTTTTGCTTTTCAGTTTTTGACATTTCTGTACAGAACAAATATGAACGAATAAATGTGGATGACATGCTCAACAAAAAATGTATATAAATGAAACAGAGCAATCTTTTCAATTCCTCTTTCTCCTATCATCGAAAAACTCAAATGTTTTGCATTAAATGTTTCACAGTATAGGAAAAATTAACAATTAAGAATATACATATTGTGTGTATGACTACAATAGATGGAGTATCTATTGTTTTTAACAACTATTGAAGGGTACAGATCTGTCATCTATTCTCCCTTAGATATTAAACATTATAAAATGTAAAATTTTGTACCAGCAAGTCGTCATATGCGGAAAACTTTGCTGAGGTACACCGATTGATCACCAAAGCTTATGGTGAATGTGTTCCATCAGTTTCAATGTACGAGAGATGGTTTACGCGGCACAAAACTGGTGATTTTGACAGAGAAAAATCGCCCAGGCCAGCCAAAAAAGTTTGAAGGCCAAGAACTAGAGGCATTACTCCATGAAGATTGTTGTTGTGAAACTCAACAAGAGCTTGCAAAATCATTGATAGTTACACAAACAGCAATTTCAAATTGCTTACGAGCCGCAAGAATCAACCAAAACCAGGGAAATTGGATACCATACTAATTCAAGCCGAGATACCATGAACGACGATTTTACATGTCCGAAATAATGCTTGAACGCTATAAAGGAAAATCATTTTTGCACCGAATCATTACTTAAGATGAAAAATGGATCCATTACGATAGTTTTAAGCATGAGAGATCGTAAGTGAATCGACATCAAAGACAAATATCCATGGGTGGGAGCAAAAGGGTTCTATCTATTATGAGCTACTGAAATCTGACAAGATCATCACAGGGAACCTGCACCGAAAGCAAGTGGTTCATTTTGGACTAGAATTTACGGAAAAACTCACAGAAAATGCGGCCGGACATGAAACCGTAATATTCCATCATGACAACTCATGGCTACATGTTGCAATACCCTTTAAAAAGAATTTAGAATTAGCAGTTTTTCAACACCCGCTTTATAGTCCAGATCATGCTCCATTCTACTATTATATGTTTCGATCGATGAAGAACGCTCTGTCCGGGATACGAAACATTTTGTATCAGATGATACGATATTGTCTTGACTCGTCCTTGGCCTCAAAAGATGAGCTGTTAAATGTTGCCATCGACAGCCGGAATCTTTTGAAAAATTGATTATCCTCCATGTCTGCCAGGTAGTTAGGCCTGGCATGATAAACTCATTCAACATTCACTTGGAACTCAAGTTATACGAATTCACCCTCCATCAAATTAATGTTAATTCCTCTATTAAACATTTTTTTATAACATCTATTTAATTTTGTTTACAAAAACACAAACACATAAGAACTATAAACAGCAGTCCGATGATTGAATTTATCTGTACGATAAGTAAATAATTCGCAGTTGAGGATGAGACAGAATAGAAGCAAATGAGACATTGAGAAAACCAAATTTCTTTAACCTGCAGTTTTTCGCTGGAAAAAAAGATAATCACATAATGAAAAAACGGCGCTAAGTGCCTTTAGTTCAGACTAATTGGTAGATTTATAATTTGTAGCATTTCTATTATACGACGTTTGTAATTATTTTCTGTATTTAAAACTGATATATTTTCGAAGAATTGTGTTTTTTGTGATGTTATGCAAGGTGGCGCAAAAGTAAACTTCCGATGCTTTTGGCTGTAATTAAAAAAAAAAAAAAATTAAAAACTTTGATTCTTCTTGTGGATTATTTTTATTTGATCTTTTAATTTTTTTACATCAAGTCGAGAATATGATGTCATGTAAATGGCCGCCGCCACAGTTGATTGTCATTTGAGCCCTTTTTATGGCATTCTCCATCACTTTGGCCAAAACTTCCGGCGATAGGTCCTCACATTCTTGACGGATATTGTCTTTAAGAGCTGCAAGAGTCTGAGGCTTGCTGACATAAACCCGCGACTTCAAAAAGCCCCACAAAAAGAAGTCTGGAGCGGTCAAATCAGGCGATCTTGCAGGCCAGTGCAAATCACGAAAACGGCAGATTAGGCGCCCAGGAAATGCATCCTTCAGCATATCGGTTGTGGCACGTGCAGTGTGTGCCGTTGCACCGTCCTGTTGGAACCACATGTTTTCCAATCCCAATTCATCATGTTGAGGCAAAAAGAACTCGTTGATCATTGCTCTGTTGCGCTCACCATTCACAGTAACCGTTTGGCAAGCGACGTCTTCGAAGAAACAAGGTCCGATGACCCCTCTAGCGAAAACCGCACACCATACAGTGACTTTGAGCGGGTGTAATGGCTCTTCGTGTGTTACACGCGGATTTTCAGTGCCCAGAAGCGTAAATTTTGCTTATTTACGTACCCGCTAAGATGGAAATGGGCCTCATCACTCATGATTATTTTTGATGAAAAATCATCTTCCTCTTGGTGGTGATTAAGGATGGCTTGAGCGTATGTTAGACGCGATTGGCGGTAAGCAGCTAACAGCTGATGCACCGTCTGGACTTTGTACGGAAACATCTTCAAATCTTTTACCAAAATTCGCTGTAAAGACCGTCGACTGATACCCATTTGCGTGGCACGTCGTCTGATCGATGTCGACGGCGCTACCATGACATCCTCGGCTACAGCAGCAATATTCTCTGCAGAACGGCTACTCCGAGGTCAGCCACGCCTGGCAGCATCTCGTGTTGTGCCAGTCTCTTCGAGGCTAGCGGCTAAACGTCGCAGTGTTTCACCAGTAGGCGTTGGACGGCCAGGAAATCTGGCACGAAATTCACGTTGTGCCAAAGTCACCGACCGATTATTGGTCAAATAAATAGTCAGCGTTCTGGAGCAGTGTAGCGTAACATTGTTTATTAACGTGTATTTCGCATGTGTTTACAACACAAATGTCAAAATAGAACTGACATTAGGGGCCAATTGCAAAATTTATAGCATTTTCTGATAGGAGGATTACTTTTGCGCCACCTTGTATATGCCCAGCTATTCTAGTTTCATTCACTGTTGTACCTACGTATACTTTGTTACAGTTTTCGTAATCATTTCCACTACAGGATATTTCATAAACGACATTTAACATTTCTAACTTATGTATTCTATCATTTGTCTTACTGAATAATCTGCCTACAAACTTTGTACATTTTAATAATATTAATCAAAATATATAGTTTATATTATTATTATTTTCCACTAAATGCTTTTATTATTTATCAATATGCCTGAAGGATAAAGCATTTGCATTTAAATGCAAAACTTGTGTTTTAAAGGGAAACAAATCAATTAGATAACGTTTCTTGAAATATTTTTAACTTTTCCTTTAAATTTTGCATAACTTTAAATAGTATTTGTTTTGTTTCTATTAAATGAAAAGAAAATAACTGAAAATAAATTAGATACGTATTGCAAACAGCTCCTAGAATCACAAAGAAGAAAAACTAAACAACAAATAATAGTTGGTCATAGTAAACTATTTTAAGCCGTAGAAATATTAAATATTTGTTCTTTATTTATCAAATAAATTACTGAAACTTAACAGCTAAGTTTTTATAATCAGAAAAATTTTAAAAGCTTGTTAGGAAATAAAGCTATATATATTTTAAGCTTTCCTTTTAACTTGCACTGTTTGCTTCATACAATATAAATAACTTAGCATACTAACTCTTCATCTTGTCAAGGTTTTTTTTTTCAAGAAAGTAAGTAGGTAGGTAAGAAAAAAAGCAGTGAAGTATAAATGAGAACACAAAATAACCTGCCAATTTATTCGATCAATTTCTAAGACACTTATTTCCCATTGAGTTACTATGTAAATGTGCCCAGGATAAAGAAGTCCTTGAGTTTATTTATTACTTTTACTCTTAACTTGTTTTGTATTCTATTTCATTTTGTTGCTTTTACATTGTCCTCTTCTATCCTGCAAGTTTCTATTTCCCAATTCAGAGTTCCTTTCATACTCTTAGTATCCTGTGAAGGACGAATAAATAAATTTTGTTGTTTTTTTGTTTTATCCCCGCTCAATTCCGCATTTGCCATAAATCTATTGACCAGAGATCTGCTGACGTTTAAGCATATTGTTTGTATTATTGTTAATGTCGAAGATTAATTTATATTTTATTTTTCGACAACTTGATGAATGACTCTCTAATGCTGTTATAATAGAAAATAATAAGGAAGTCGATGTTATTTTTATTTATTACGATTTTTTGTTTTAATTTATGTATTCTATTTTATTTTTTTTAGGGGAAATAACAAAATTGAATTTAAAAACGGGAAGAAGTAATACAAATTGAAATTTTAAAAAGTTTGCTGTAAAATGCTGACATTACTGAAAACAATATATGTATTGCTAAACCTAATACGAAGGATATTTAAAATGCAATTATCTTTTTCAAAGAATTTGCATAAACTATTTTGTCATTTAAATGTATTGGCAAATGTTTCGGAGTTTTAAGATATTCTAAAACAATGTAGTAATAAAAATTATATATATAAAATTAATTTAATAATAACAAGTAACAAAAACCAATACAATACGGGCAGCGATTGTTGTGCGTTTTGCATAAAAATATTTATCTAGTTCACCCTTCACCTTCGTGAATATAAGAGAATATAAGTATATATAAGTTTGTCATTCCGTTTGTAATTTCCACAATATAATTTTTCGACCCTATAAAGTATATACATTCTGGATCTTTATAGATAGCGGAGTCGATTAAGCCATGTCCGTCTGTCTGTCTTTTTGTTTATTTTTTTCTATTGTAGGTGGAAATCATACATAGCTCCGAGTTGGGTATATCGGATTCATACCGACTAAAACCACCACACTCCACAGGACTGCCATCAGGTAATACTTCGCTGCGCGGTCAGCTGTTTTACACGATCCCAGTTTATCTCTGAATCCAACATAGCATCTACGATATTCTGGGGTGTTAAACTGCTACCAAGCTGTCTTTCGAGCCTTCCTCGTTCTTCTCTAAATAATTGGCATACGAATACGATATGTTCCGCGTTTTCATCAGTCTCTATGCAAACTGGACACCTTGGTGAGTTATCATGTCCAAAACGGTACAAATAACTCTTGAATCCCCCATGTCTTGTTAAGAACTGCGTCAGGTGGTAACTGACCTCTCTAGGTCTGCGATTTACCCATCTCTCGACATTTGGAATGGAATTATCCCACCTTCTCAGCCAATTTTTCATAGACAATCTCCTTTCCGTTTGTCGAATATATCTGTACTGCGTCTCTGGATTCTTGGCATTCTCGTAGTGTATTTTTCAAAAGTCTCGTGCTGATATTTCTATTGGGATTATGACCGCCACTATTCTTAATACATCGAGGGATATAGTGCGAAATCCGCAGCAGACTCGAAGACAATTTCTGCGGAAAATTGACATCATGTCTTTCCAGGAAGTACACCTGAGTGCTCTCTCCCATATGGGTGAACCATATAAGAGGATCGAGTTTGTAACTTGGGCCACCTATATTTGGCATTATCTTGGCCAATGTGTTTATTACATTGATTACCTTTTGGCAGGAATATTCGGTGTGACGCTTAAAATGTAATCGGTTATCACACCCAGGTATTTGATAGCCTCGGTGGATACAATTTCACTTCTTCCTACTTGTATGCTTAGAACCTCTTTTGCTCTCTTGCTGCTTACCAACACCAGCTCGGTTTTATGTTCGGTTCATGGAGTCTAACCATAACCTTATGGTTCTAATAGCCTCATTTGCATAAAGCTGTACATCATCTATGTTCCGGGCTTGAACGACTACAGCGACATCATCCGCGAAGCCTACAATTTTTACCTTCTCTGGTACATTAAGTCTAAACAGCTAACTTAAAGCATTCTTTATGTCCAATGTAACTATCGCGCAGTAATTTCTTGAACTACCTTTATCTTGGATTGCTTTTTTTGACGTATCTACTATCAGAGTTATGGCATCGATTGTTGGCCTTGCTTTTCGGAATCCAAATTGCAGCTGTGAGATACCCGCTGCTTCTTCTAGAGCGTTCAGTAACCTGGTGTATACTACCCTTTCTAGGCACTTGCCAATGTATCTAGTAGGCATATCGGTCGATACGATTCGGGTTCTCCCAAAGTTTTCCCTGGTTTGGGTATCAGGATAAGTTTTTGTTTTTTCCAGATATTAGAGAATACACCATCTTTCAGGCAGTTATTGAAGAGTTTTGCGAACAGACAAGGAGCTGTTTTTATCGCGATCTTCAATGCTCTGTTTGGGATATTATACGGTCCTGGGGCTTTTCTATCTCCAATTTTCAAGCACAATTTTAGTATGTCTTTTTCTGTGACAAGTGTAGGGTGAGATGCGTTACTGGTGGGAGTCTCTCCTGTATGCGGTTCTCCTTCTGGAAAAAGCGAAGCAACTATTTTTTTAATCAGGATTGGATACGTTACTTGGGCTAATTTCTTTCTACTTAGTAGTGACATCACAATACGATACGCTTTCCCCCATGGATTGGAGTCGGCTTCATTACATAATTCTTTAAAACAATTAGCTTTGCTCCTGTTGATGGCCTTTTGAAGTTATTTTCTAGGCTGATGATATGCCTCTCTTTTCATTTCAAAATTGGGTCTTGAACGTCCTCTCTGGTAGCGGCGCCTGGTTTTTATACATTCTTTCCTCAGTGCTGATATTTCCTCGTTCCACCAATAATTTTCTTTTCTTCTACTACTATGTCTTCTTCTAGGCATTGCAGCATCGCAAGCCATTTTCATGGCATTCACTAATCTAACTCCCATGTCATTGGCACTTCCGTCTTCTATGCTTTGGTTTGAGAATGATTCTGCAAAGGTATTTCATCAAGTTGATCGTTTGTCCAACCTTGGAAGGTAGCTTTTTCTCTTGGTATAGTTGTGCGGCCTTCATTGTCTATGGTAAATAGTATTGCCTGGTGGTCGCTGTGAGTGTAGTGCTCACACACTTGCCACTGAACGTCTTTAGCTTCAGGCGTACTGACGAATGTAATGTCGACTATCGACCCGTATTCAGCTCTCCTAAAGGTTTTGGATTATCTTCTCGAAGTCTGGCAACGTTATGTTTGGCGACACATAGCAACATATATTCTACTAATTTTTATCCTAACGAAACCATTCGAAAGTTGTTTCATTCCCTCCTCAATCGACTTATTACCGCAGACCCAGACAGCTGCCCTTTCCGATGAATCCTTCTCCCATATGTTTTTCTCTAGGTTTCGGCACTGTTCCCTTAGTATGGCGACGTCTATTTTAAGTTCACAGATAGTCTGTGTTAAGAGATCCTGGGCTAATGCACAATGTTTAACATTAAGTTGGATGTATCTCATTTATATCAGGCACTTAGGGCCTTCTTGAAGACTAGGGATCTATAGCTTCCTGAAATATGTTTTAGTTCTGTGTCTGCTCTTCATTTACACAACATGCAATTTGGTTCGACTTCACATTCCTTAGATATATGACTTTCAGGACCGCACATTCTGCATGGGCGCGATCTGTCTACTTCCGGTTTACAGAACTTTGCGTATGGCCATATTCCAAACATTTGTAGCACATAGTAAAGATTATCTTCTCCCTTATTCGGCATAAAGAAAAACCTTTTTTAAGTTTGCCCATTTCTACAGCCTTCCTCGCGGCTTCTAAAGGCAATCTTATTTTTGCAATTTGCGTGCCTCCGTAGGATTTTTGGATTGACTTGACTAATTCTTTGTTCAGATTTGGAATCTCCAACGCCTTTGCGAAAGCGAGTCTGTCTGTCTGTTGAATTCAATTTTCTGAAAACCTCAGATATCTTCGGGATACAAATCATCAATAATTCTGTTAGACATGCTTTCGAGAAGTTTCCTATTTAGAATCAGCAAAATTCGTCCATAATTTACGGAGATATGAGCAAAAATCCGAGACAACCTCTGTGGGAAATTCAGTAAAGTAATCATCAGAAATGATATTCCTTATAATAAAATTCATAATTCTTCAGAACATAATAATACCGGAGAAAGCTTTTCTCACATTTCCCAGCTGTATTTGGCATCAGAAATTCGAGAAATGTATAAAATATATTCCAAAGGCAAAAAAAAAACATGAATTAATCATTATCCATTGAAGTTGATTAATCTGAGCTTGTTAGTGCATTCAATGGCATATCTCTTTTGGTATGTCCTTGAAATCTGTCGTCCTTCGCGACTGCAGTGAATGCATATTGGGACACCTTATGACTCCACCAACATAGCTATCTATAGCTACAATTGAACCGAATACATGGGAAAAAATTCAATTGGTTTCCGATATACAGCCGGGAGAATAATTACATGTTCTTTTGCAAAATCAAGATTTAGCCAATAAATCCATGAGGCCATATAATCCGTTAAAGCAACAAAAGGAGTAAGAAAGAAACACAAAAAACATACATTGCTGATATTGTCAACCAAAGGTTGACTACAGCAACAAGCACACTATAATCTATATAAATAAAAATCAATTGTCGTTCGTTGGTAATTGCATCAGTTGAGAACGGCTAGACCGATTTGGACAATTTTTTTACTGAAATGTTCGTCATAGTCCAACTTAGGTTTTTACGGAAAGAAAAATTGACCACGCCCACTTTTACGCCCACTTTTTTCCATTTATCTAAAATCGGAAAACGGCTGCACCGATATGGCTAATCTTTTATTTAAATGATCGTAGTAATCTAATTTAAGTTTTTACTGAAAGAAAAATTTACCACGCCCACTTTTACGCCCACTTTTTTCCATTTATCTAAAATCGGAAAACGGCTGCACCGATATGGCTAATCTTTTATTTAAATGATCGTAGTAATCTAATTTAAGTTTTTACTGAAAGAAAAATTTACCACGCCCACTTTTACGCCCACTTTTTTCGATTTATCTAAAATCGGAAAACGGCTGCACCGATTTGTCAAATTCTCCTTATTTTTCGGCTTATTTGTAAGTAAAGTTTTTGCTGGGATATTCTTATGTTGTAAATAACTCATTTGTTATTACTTTTGTATTGTTTCGCGATTTGTCCGAAAATACCGTTACTTTTTTATTTACATTCCAATTTATTTGTGCAAATGTTGATTGACTGCTTATTGTCAAATTGTTGATCAAATTAATCGGTGGACGAAAAATAAAATAAGTGCAATTGTTAATTGTGAATTAAAAAAAGTTTAAAGTGTTTCTAAAAAAGTTAACTAACGGTGATAAGTTTTTTTTTGAATTAAGATTCCATTGTAAGTACATTGCAATCAATTCATTAATTGAAATAAGTTAAATCGTGTTACCTCAAACAAATTTATAGATTAACCTACTATAGACTGTGGGTTTTGAAGTTATAAACGGTTAAAAGGTAAGAGCAAAGTCAATAAATTCTATCGCATTGTAATGCCGCCAATAAGAAGGAGCAATTTAGGTCGCATAACTCGCAATGCTTCAAATCAAGCGTATTTTCGATCTAATCAAACTGCGGAACAACTCGAAGAGCGAAATGAAATTGAACGAAATCGATTATCACAAACACGTTCTGCACGTACACAAGAAGAAAGAGAATATGCAAACGAAGTAGATATGCATCGAATGAGACACAATCGTTCTATAGAATCCAACCGAGTGATAATTAATTCAAATGTACGTGCAAGAAGAGAAACAAATGTTGCGTTAAATACTCATCGAGCTGCATTTCATTACAACAGGACAGTCGATTACAGTGCAGACCATTCCGTTGCTATTGGTTCGATGAGCGTTGTGTGCCCACATTGTAAGGCATTGAAATATAAAAATGAAACTCCTGGATTGTGTTGCGCAAGTGGCAAAGTGAAATTGACACCGTTGATTCCACCACCAGAGCCATTGCTCTCATTGGTTTCTGGAACAGGAGCTCATTCCAAGCATTTCCTAACACAAATCCAGAACTACAACAATTGTTTCCAAATGACTTCATTTGGTGCAACAAATGTGATTCGGGATAATTTCATGCCTACTTTCAAGGTAATTTCACCACTTACAGCATTTTATTTTGTTTTCTTATGTAAATTAAACATTACAGATTCAAGGTCAAATATATCATCGAGCAGGTTCGCTTTTGTCAGTTCCGGGTGCTGACTATAAATTTCTGCAGATTTACTTCATGGGCAATGCTCCACAAGAAGTAGAACAGCGTTGTGCATACAACAGTTCGGTAAAAAGACCAATTGTTGAGCAACTGCAAACTTTTTTCCATCAACACAATCAATTGATTGCATTGTTCAAAACCGCACTAGACCGCATGCCCTCTGATAATCACAAAATTGTTATCAGAGCCGATAAGACTCCTACGGGAGAACACGCAAGACGTTTCAATGCACCAACAATTGATGATGTCGCCATTGTCGTCGTTGGTGAAAATTTGGAATCACGTGATATCGTTCTACATCGACGAAATAATCAGCAGCAGCGTGTGTACGAAACTCACCGATCATATGATGCGTTACAATATCCAATCATATTTTGGCAAGGTGAAGACGGTTATCATTTCTCGATCAAAATGATAAATCCGCTTACAGGTGAATATCAAATCTATATTTTTTCTATTATAAGATCAATTAATTTTATTGACGCGAAAATTAATGTACAGGCGCTGAAACAAACAAAAAAGTAAGTTCAATGAACTATTATGCATTTCGACTGATGGTTCGTGAAAATGAGGACAATCACATATTGAAATGTCGTCGTCTTTTCCACCAATATGCTGTCGATATGTATGTAAAAATAGAAACAGAAAGATTGACATTCATTAGATTGAACCAGAAAAAACTGCGTTCCGAAGAGTACATACACCTTCGAGATGCCATAAATGTGGACGGGAACGCACACAATATCGGCCGGATGACGATTCTCCCAGCAACGTACGTCGGAAGTCCTCGCCATATGCATGAATATGCTCAGGATGCTATAACCTACGTTCGACACTACGGTACAGCAGATTTATTCATAACTTTCACTTGCAATCCACAGTGGATAGAAATTCGGCAAGAATTATTCCCTGGCCAATCACCCATCGATCGCCATGACGTCACCGCGAGAGTCTTCAAACAAAAATTAAAATCACTGATGGATTTCATTGTGAAGTATCGCGTGTTCGGCGAGACGCGCTGCTGGATGTATTCAGTAGAGTGGCAAAAACGCGGACTACCACGCGCGCATATCCTCATTTGGTTGATTGAGAAGATAAGACCGAATGAAATCGATGATGTGATATCAGCTGAAATTCCTGATGAAGTAGAAGATCCAGGCTTGCACGAGGTTGTTACTAAAAACATGATTCATGGTCCCTGTGGATCATTAAATATCCTTTCTCCGTGTATGGTCGACGGCAAATGTTCGAAGCGTTATCCAAGGCCATTAGTAGCTGAAACAATTACCGGAAATGATGGTTACCCACTGTATCGTCGCCGTTCAATTGCTGACAATGGAAGATCAACAATGGTGAAAGTGAATCAGCAGGACATTCAAATTGATAACCGTTGGATTGTTCCGTATTCGCCACTACTCTCCAAAACATTCAAAGCACATATCAACGTCGAATCTTGCCATTCCGTGAAATCCATCAAATACATCTGCAAATATGTGACCAAAGGTAGTGACATGGCTGTGATTGGAGTTAGTGCGGAGAATTCCATCGATGAAGTCACTCAATTTCAAATGGGCCGCTATGTTAGTAGTAACGAAGCAATTTGGCGCATTTTTTCATTTAGCATTCATGAAAGACATCCTTCTGTTATTCATTTAGCCGTACATTTGGAAAATGGTCAAAGAGTGTACTTTACTGAGGAGAATGTATTACAACGAGTTGATCGACCGCCACCTACAACATTGACCAGATTTTTTGAAATGTGCAGGAACGATGAATTTGCCCGAACGTTACTATACTCCGAAATGCCAAGATATTATACTTGGAATCAATCGACAAAGAAATTTCAACGACGGAAACAAGGAAATCCTGTTCCAGGTTTCCCCAATTTATTTTCCACCAACGCATTAGGTCGTATTTACACAGTTCATCCAAGAAACGATGAGTGTTTCTATTTGCGTTTGCTATTAGTCAACGTTCGTGGCCCAACATCATTCCAAGATTTGAGAACTATAAATGGTGAATTGTGTGACACGTATAGAGAAGCATGTCAACGCTTGCGATTGTTGGAGAATGACGCTCATTGGGAATGCACCCTCGAAGATGCTGTGCTTTCATCAAATGCTCATCAAATACGAACACTGTTTTCGATAATTGTTTCAACATGCTGCCCATCCAAACCGACTGATTTATGGAGCAAATACAAAGATGCCATGTGTGATGATATTTTGCATCAGGTGCGTATTAGAACATCAAATCCAAATTTGCAACTGAATGAGGAAATTTACAACGAGGCTTTGATTTTAATTGAGGACATGTGCTTGATGATGGCGAACAAGGTATTGTCTGAGTTAGGCATGGCAGCTACCAATCGACCGATGCACGACGTATTTAATCAAGAGTTGCGACGCGAAATACAATATGATTGCGATGCCTTGAAGGAATTAGTACGAACAAACGTTCCACTGTTGAATCGACAACAAAAATATGCATACGACACTCTTATGAAAGTTGTGAAAGATGGAACTGGAGGAATTTTTTTTTTTGGATGCTCCTGGTGGAACTGGAAAAACTTTTTTGATTGCGTTGATTTTGGCCACGATACGCTCGCAGAATGATATTGCACTTGCACTTGCTTCATCAGGAATTGCAGCTACGTTGTTGGAAGGCGGTCGTACTGCCCATTCAGCACTCAAGTTGCCATTGAAGTTGCACATCAATGAAAATCCAACATGCAACATTTCCAAGAACAGTGCAATGGCCAAAGTTTTGCAGCAAAGCAAACTAATCGTTTGGGATGAGTGTACAATGGCGCATAAAAAGTCTTTGGAGGCATTAGATAAAACTTTGCAAGATTTACGAAACAATCAAAGCCGTTTTGGTGGTGCAATGATTCTGTTGGCAGGGGATTTTCGGCAAACATTGCCAGTGATTCCACGGTCAACGCCAGCCGATGAACTTAATGCATGTTTGAAGTCGTCCGTTTTGTGGAAACACTTCAAGAAACTCAAATTGACTGTGAACATGCGTGTCGAGCTGCAGAACGATCAATCTGGAGAAGCATTTTCCAAACAATTGCTGGACATTGGCAACGGCAAAATCCCGGTTGACATTTCGACCGGTTGCATTCAATTTCCCCCCGGTTTCTGTCAGTTCACCGAATCAAAATCCGAGCTAATCCGAAAGGTATTTCCAAACATTGCACAAAATTACAAAAATCATGATTGGTTGAGCGAACGTGCTATATTGGCTGCGAAAAACATTGATGTCGACGAATTGAATTTTAAGATTCAAGGTGAAATTGCTGTCGAATTGATGACGTACAAATCGGTGGATTCCGTTACTTCCCAAAATGATGTTGTCAACTATCCAACCGAGTTTTTAAACTCGCTGGAATTACCCGGATTACCGCCTCACAATCTCCAACTGAAAGTCGGATCGGTAATCATAATGTTACGAAACATAAACCAACCACGTCTTTGTAATGGCACCCGACTTGCGGTAAAAAACCTGATGAACAACGTCATCGAAGCAACAATACTTAAAGGAAAGTACAAAGGAGAAGACGTTTTGATACCACGGATCCCAATGGCTCTGACCGACATGCCATTCGATTTTAAACGATTGCAGTTTCCGGTACGGCTTGCATTCGCTATGACAATTAATAAATCTCAAGGGCAGTCATTGCGTGTTTGCGGCATTAACCTTGAAAATCCATGCTTCTCGCATGGTCAATTGTATGTCGCCTGTTCCCGTGTCGGAACACCATCAGCATTATTTATTTACGCGCCAGGCAACAAAACTAAAAATGTCGTGTATCATAAAGCATTGCAATGAAGGAAACTACGATATCACTGCAAAGCAACAGAAAAAAGTATTTCTTTATTTTAATTGGTTCCTGAACATCGATCTTTCAATCAAAATGTAAATATAACACCATATATTGTACATATTTTCAAATCAAATGTAATTTAAACACACCTCAAACCTACATAAATAAAAATTATCATTTAAAAGTACGTTGTTTGTCTCTTTTTACTATTTTTTCATAATTCAAACAGCTTCTCACAAATTCACAAATCGAACACAAACATTTTTTCTAATATATGGACAGGACAACGTCTGTCGGGTCAGCTAGTCTATATAAATAAAAATCAATTGTCGTTCGTTGGTAATTGCATCAGTTGAGAACGGCTAGACCGATTTGGACAATTTTTTTACTGAAATGTTCGTCATAGTCCAACTTAGGTTTTTACGGAAAGAAAAATTGACCACGCCCACTTTTACGCCCACTTTTTTCCATTTATCTAAAATCGGAAAACGGCTGCACCGATATGGCTAATCTTTTATTTAAATGATCGTAGTAATCTAATTTAAGTTTTTACTGAAAGAAAAATTTACCACGCCCACTTTTACGCCCACTTTTTTCCATTTATCTAAAATCGGAAAACGGCTGCACCGATATGGCTAATCTTTTATTTAAATGATCGTAGTAATCTAATTTAAGTTTTTACTGAAAGAAAAATTTACCACGCCCACTTTTACGCCCACTTTTTTCGATTTATCTAAAATCGGAAAACGGCTGCACCGATTTGTCAAATTCTCCTTATTTTTCGGCTTATTTGTAAGTAAAGTTTTTGCTGGGATATTCTTATGTTGTAAATAACTCATTTGTTATTACTTTTGTATTGTTTCGCGATTTGTCCGAAAATACCGTTACTTTTTTATTTACATTCCAATTTATTTGTGCAAATGTTGATTGACTGCTTATTGTCAAATTGTTGATCAAATTAATCGGTGGACGAAAAATAAAATAAGTGCAATTGTTAATTGTGAATTAAAAAAAGTTTAAAGTGTTTCTAAAAAAGTTAACTAACGGTGATAAGTTTTTTTTTGAATTAAGATTCCATTGTAAGTACATTGCAATCAATTCATTAATTGAAATAAGTTAAATCGTGTTACCTCAAACAAATTTATAGATTAACCTACTATAGACTGTGGGTTTTGAAGTTATAAACGGTTAAAAGGTAAGAGCAAAGTCAATAAATTCTATCGCATTGTAATGCCGCCAATAAGAAGGAGCAATTTAGGTCGCATAACTCGCAATGCTTCAAATCAAGCGTATTTTCGATCTAATCAAACTGCGGAACAACTCGAAGAGCGAAATGAAATTGAACGAAATCGATTATCACAAACACGTTCTGCACGTACACAAGAAGAAAGAGAATATGCAAACGAAGTAGATATGCATCGAATGAGACACAATCGTTCTATAGAATCCAACCGAGTGATAATTAATTCAAATGTACGTGCAAGAAGAGAAACAAATGTTGCGTTAAATACTCATCGAGCTGCATTTCATTACAACAGGACAGTCGATTACAGTGCAGACCATTCCGTTGCTATTGGTTCGATGAGCGTTGTGTGCCCACATTGTAAGGCATTGAAATATAAAAATGAAACTCCTGGATTGTGTTGCGCAAGTGGCAAAGTGAAATTGACACCGTTGATTCCACCACCAGAGCCATTGCTCTCATTGGTTTCTGGAACAGGAGCTCATTCCAAGCATTTCCTAACACAAATCCAGAACTACAACAATTGTTTCCAAATGACTTCATTTGGTGCAACAAATGTGATTCGGGATAATTTCATGCCTACTTTCAAGGTAATTTCACCACTTACAGCATTTTATTTTGTTTTCTTATGTAAATTAAACATTACAGATTCAAGGTCAAATATATCATCGAGCAGGTTCGCTTTTGTCAGTTCCGGGTGCTGACTATAAATTTCTGCAGATTTACTTCATGGGCAATGCTCCACAAGAAGTAGAACAGCGTTGTGCATACAACAGTTCGGTAAAAAGACCAATTGTTGAGCAACTGCAAACTTTTTTCCATCAACACAATCAATTGATTGCATTGTTCAAAACCGCACTAGACCGCATGCCCTCTGATAATCACAAAATTGTTATCAGAGCCGATAAGACTCCTACGGGAGAACACGCAAGACGTTTCAATGCACCAACAATTGATGATGTCGCCATTGTCGTCGTTGGTGAAAATTTGGAATCACGTGATATCGTTCTACATCGACGAAATAATCAGCAGCAGCGTGTGTACGAAACTCACCGATCATATGATGCGTTACAATATCCAATCATATTTTGGCAAGGTGAAGACGGTTATCATTTCTCGATCAAAATGATAAATCCGCTTACAGGTGAATATCAAATCTATATTTTTTCTATTATAAGATCAATTAATTTTATTGACGCGAAAATTAATGTACAGGCGCTGAAACAAACAAAAAAGTAAGTTCAATGAACTATTATGCATTTCGACTGATGGTTCGTGAAAATGAGGACAATCACATATTGAAATGTCGTCGTCTTTTCCACCAATATGCTGTCGATATGTATGTAAAAATAGAAACAGAAAGATTGACATTCATTAGATTGAACCAGAAAAAACTGCGTTCCGAAGAGTACATACACCTTCGAGATGCCATAAATGTGGACGGGAACGCACACAATATCGGCCGGATGACGATTCTCCCAGCAACGTACGTCGGAAGTCCTCGCCATATGCATGAATATGCTCAGGATGCTATAACCTACGTTCGACACTACGGTACAGCAGATTTATTCATAACTTTCACTTGCAATCCACAGTGGATAGAAATTCGGCAAGAATTATTCCCTGGCCAATCACCCATCGATCGCCATGACGTCACCGCGAGAGTCTTCAAACAAAAATTAAAATCACTGATGGATTTCATTGTGAAGTATCGCGTGTTCGGCGAGACGCGCTGCTGGATGTATTCAGTAGAGTGGCAAAAACGCGGACTACCACGCGCGCATATCCTCATTTGGTTGATTGAGAAGATAAGACCGAATGAAATCGATGATGTGATATCAGCTGAAATTCCTGATGAAGTAGAAGATCCAGGCTTGCACGAGGTTGTTACTAAAAACATGATTCATGGTCCCTGTGGATCATTAAATATCCTTTCTCCGTGTATGGTCGACGGCAAATGTTCGAAGCGTTATCCAAGGCCATTAGTAGCTGAAACAATTACCGGAAATGATGGTTACCCACTGTATCGTCGCCGTTCAATTGCTGACAATGGAAGATCAACAATGGTGAAAGTGAATCAGCAGGACATTCAAATTGATAACCGTTGGATTGTTCCGTATTCGCCACTACTCTCCAAAACATTCAAAGCACATATCAACGTCGAATCTTGCCATTCCGTGAAATCCATCAAATACATCTGCAAATATGTGACCAAAGGTAGTGACATGGCTGTGATTGGAGTTAGTGCGGAGAATTCCATCGATGAAGTCACTCAATTTCAAATGGGCCGCTATGTTAGTAGTAACGAAGCAATTTGGCGCATTTTTTCATTTAGCATTCATGAAAGACATCCTTCTGTTATTCATTTAGCCGTACATTTGGAAAATGGTCAAAGAGTGTACTTTACTGAGGAGAATGTATTACAACGAGTTGATCGACCGCCACCTACAACATTGACCAGATTTTTTGAAATGTGCAGGAACGATGAATTTGCCCGAACGTTACTATACTCCGAAATGCCAAGATATTATACTTGGAATCAATCGACAAAGAAATTTCAACGACGGAAACAAGGAAATCCTGTTCCAGGTTTCCCCAATTTATTTTCCACCAACGCATTAGGTCGTATTTACACAGTTCATCCAAGAAACGATGAGTGTTTCTATTTGCGTTTGCTATTAGTCAACGTTCGTGGCCCAACATCATTCCAAGATTTGAGAACTATAAATGGTGAATTGTGTGACACGTATAGAGAAGCATGTCAACGCTTGCGATTGTTGGAGAATGACGCTCATTGGGAATGCACCCTCGAAGATGCTGTGCTTTCATCAAATGCTCATCAAATACGAACACTGTTTTCGATAATTGTTTCAACATGCTGCCCATCCAAACCGACTGATTTATGGAGCAAATACAAAGATGCCATGTGTGATGATATTTTGCATCAGGTGCGTATTAGAACATCAAATCCAAATTTGCAACTGAATGAGGAAATTTACAACGAGGCTTTGATTTTAATTGAGGACATGTGCTTGATGATGGCGAACAAGGTATTGTCTGAGTTAGGCATGGCAGCTACCAATCGACCGATGCACGACGTATTTAATCAAGAGTTGCGACGCGAAATACAATATGATTGCGATGCCTTGAAGGAATTAGTACGAACAAACGTTCCACTGTTGAATCGACAACAAAAATATGCATACGACACTCTTATGAAAGTTGTGAAAGATGGAACTGGAGGAATTTTTTTTTTTGGATGCTCCTGGTGGAACTGGAAAAACTTTTTTGATTGCGTTGATTTTGGCCACGATACGCTCGCAGAATGATATTGCACTTGCACTTGCTTCATCAGGAATTGCAGCTACGTTGTTGGAAGGCGGTCGTACTGCCCATTCAGCACTCAAGTTGCCATTGAAGTTGCACATCAATGAAAATCCAACATGCAACATTTCCAAGAACAGTGCAATGGCCAAAGTTTTGCAGCAAAGCAAACTAATCGTTTGGGATGAGTGTACAATGGCGCATAAAAAGTCTTTGGAGGCATTAGATAAAACTTTGCAAGATTTACGAAACAATCAAAGCCGTTTTGGTGGTGCAATGATTCTGTTGGCAGGGGATTTTCGGCAAACATTGCCAGTGATTCCACGGTCAACGCCAGCCGATGAACTTAATGCATGTTTGAAGTCGTCCGTTTTGTGGAAACACTTCAAGAAACTCAAATTGACTGTGAACATGCGTGTCGAGCTGCAGAACGATCAATCTGGAGAAGCATTTTCCAAACAATTGCTGGACATTGGCAACGGCAAAATCCCGGTTGACATTTCGACCGGTTGCATTCAATTTCCCCCCGGTTTCTGTCAGTTCACCGAATCAAAATCCGAGCTAATCCGAAAGGTATTTCCAAACATTGCACAAAATTACAAAAATCATGATTGGTTGAGCGAACGTGCTATATTGGCTGCGAAAAACATTGATGTCGACGAATTGAATTTTAAGATTCAAGGTGAAATTGCTGTCGAATTGATGACGTACAAATCGGTGGATTCCGTTACTTCCCAAAATGATGTTGTCAACTATCCAACCGAGTTTTTAAACTCGCTGGAATTACCCGGATTACCGCCTCACAATCTCCAACTGAAAGTCGGATCGGTAATCATAATGTTACGAAACATAAACCAACCACGTCTTTGTAATGGCACCCGACTTGCGGTAAAAAACCTGATGAACAACGTCATCGAAGCAACAATACTTAAAGGAAAGTACAAAGGAGAAGACGTTTTGATACCACGGATCCCAATGGCTCTGACCGACATGCCATTCGATTTTAAACGATTGCAGTTTCCGGTACGGCTTGCATTCGCTATGACAATTAATAAATCTCAAGGGCAGTCATTGCGTGTTTGCGGCATTAACCTTGAAAATCCATGCTTCTCGCATGGTCAATTGTATGTCGCCTGTTCCCGTGTCGGAACACCATCAGCATTATTTATTTACGCGCCAGGCAACAAAACTAAAAATGTCGTGTATCATAAAGCATTGCAATGAAGGAAACTACGATATCACTGCAAAGCAACAGAAAAAAGTATTTCTTTATTTTAATTGGTTCCTGAACATCGATCTTTCAATCAAAATGTAAATATAACACCATATATTGTACATATTTTCAAATCAAATGTAATTTAAACACACCTCAAACCTACATAAATAAAAATTATCATTTAAAAGTACGTTGTTTGTCTCTTTTTACTATTTTTTCATAATTCAAACAGCTTCTCACAAATTCACAAATCGAACACAAACATTTTTTCTAATATATGGACAGGACAACGTCTGTCGGGTCAGCTAGTATATAATAAGTTTTTAACAATAAATACGAATACACACTTGCAAACTAATAAAAACCTATGAAAGTAAATATAAAGGAGTTTCTAAAAAGAGGTGTTGTTTTGAATCAGCCGGCATTTCGGTAGCTTTCACGTTTGAAGCTTTTATTCTTTGACATTTGACAAGTAGAAACTACGCCATTACGAAATATGTAATGATACACGCTTCAACAACGCATTCAAATTATTAAAATTCACAAAAAAAATGGTGAAAATCGGTCCAGCCGTTTTTGAGTCCATACCGAACATCCATCCATTTTGATATATACAGAAGATGATAAGTTGCACATGTGTGTTAAACATGTGGGTTAACAACTAACATACATATGTATGTTATTAATAATTTTATTAAATAAATCCATAATAAACATGGTAAACATCATGAAACCAATAATTAACCATAAATTAAAATTTGGTAATTGTTTATTAAATATCATTAAAAAAATAAACACTTTTTATAACACAAACGTTTAAAAGTTTGTTGCTGTTTCTTACTTAATTTAATTAAAAAAATTTAACATGAACATTTCATGTTATAAAATATTTACATCAATCATACGCCCTCCATCACTGAAAACACATAAATAAATACTTACAATTTTATAACTTAATAATTGCGTGTTAAGGTTATAAAATTATACCAAATCTATATAAATAAAAATCAATTGTCGTTCGTTGGTAATTGCATCAGTTGAGAACGGCTAGACCGATTTGGACAATTTTTTTACTGAAATGTTCGTCATAGTCCAACTTAGGTTTTTACGGAAAGAAAAATTGACCACGCCCACTTTTACGCCCACTTTTTTCCATTTATCTAAAATCGGAAAACGGCTGCACCGATATGGCTAATCTTTTATTTAAATGATCGTAGTAATCTAATTTAAGTTTTTACTGAAAGAAAAATTTACCACGCCCACTTTTACGCCCACTTTTTTCGATTTATCTAAAATCGGAAAACGGCTGCACCGATTTGTCAAATTCTCCTTATTTTTCGGCTTATTTGTAAGTAAAGTTTTTGCTGGGATATTCTTATGTTGTAAATAACTCATTTGTTATTACTTTTGTATTGTTTCGTAATCTAATTTAAGTTTTTACTGAAAGAAAAATTTACCACGCCCACTTTTACGCCCACTTTTTTCGATTTATCTAAAATCGGAAAACGGCTGCACCGATTTGTCAAATTCTCCTTATTTTTCGGCTTATTTGTAAGTAAAGTTTTTGCTGGGATATTCTTATGTTGTAAATAACTCATTTGTTATTACTTTTGTATTGTTTCGCGATTTGTCCGAAAATACCGTTACTTTTTTATTTACATTCCAATTTATTTGTGCAAATGTTGATTGACTGCTTATTGTCAAATTGTTGATCAAATTAATCGGTGGACGAAAAATAAAATAAGTGCAATTGTTAATTGTGAATTAAAAAAAGTTTAAAGTGTTTCTAAAAAAGTTAACTAACGGTGATAAGTTTTTTTTTGAATTAAGATTCCATTGTAAGTACATTGCAATCAATTCATTAATTGAAATAAGTTAAATCGTGTTACCTCAAACAAATTTATAGATTAACCTACTATAGACTGTGGGTTTTGAAGTTATAAACGGTTAAAAGGTAAGAGCAAAGTCAATAAATTCTATCGCATTGTAATGCCGCCAATAAGAAGGAGCAATTTAGGTCGCAGAACTCGCAATGCTTCAAATCAAGCGTATTTTCGATCTAATCAAACTGCGGAACAACTCGAAGAGCGAAATGAAATTGAACGAAATCGATTATCACAAACACGTTCTGCACGTACACAAGAAGAAAGAGAATATGCAAACGAAGTAGATATGCATCGAATGAGACACAATCGTTCTATAGAATCCAACCGAGTGATAATTAATTCAAATGTACGTGCAAGAAGAGAAACAAATGTTGCGTTAAATACTCATCGAGCTGCATTTCATTACAACAGGGCAGTCGATTACAGTGCAGACCATTCCGTTGCTATTGGTTCGATGAGCGTTGTGTGCCCACATTGTAAGGCATTGAAATATAAAAATGAAACTCCTGGATTGTGTTGCGCAAGTGGCAAAGTGAAATTGACACCGTTGATTCCACCACCAGAGCCATTGCTCTCATTGGTTTCTGGAACAGGAGCTCATTCCAAGCATTTCCTAACACAAATCCAGAACTACAACAATTGTTTCCAAATGACTTCATTTGGCGCAACAAATGTGATTCGGGATAATTTCATGCCTACTTTCAAGGTAATTTCACCACTTACAGCATTTTATTTTGTTTTCTTATGTAAATTAAACATTACAGATTCAAGGTCAAATATATCATCGAGCAGGTTCGCTTTTGCCAGTTCCGGGTGCTGACTATAAATTTCTGCAGATTTACTTCATGGGCAATGCTCCACAAGAAGTAGAACAGCGTTGTGCATACAACAGTTCGGTAAAAAGACCAATTGTTGAGCAACTGCAAACTTTTTTCCATCAACACAATCAATTGATTGCATTGTTCAAAACCGCACTAGACCGCATGCCCTCTGATAATCACAAAATTGTTATCAGAGCCGATAAGACTCCTACGGGAAACACGCAAGACGTTTCAATGCACCAACAATTGATGATGTCGCCATTGTCGTCGTTGGTGAAAATTTGGAATCACGTGATATCGTTCTACATCGACGAAATAATCAGCAGCAGCGTGTGTACGAAACTCACCGATCATATGATGCGTTACAATATCCAATCATATTTTGGCAAGGTGAAGACGGTTATCATTTCTCGATCAAAATGATAAATCCGCTTACAGGTGAATATCAAATCTATATTTTTTCTATTATAAGATCAATTAATTTTATTGACGCGAAAATTAATGTACAGGCGCTGAAACAAATCAATTTCCCCCCGGTTTCTGTCAGTTCACCGAATCAAAATCCGAGCTAATCCGAAAGGTATTTCCAAACATTGCACAAAATTACAAAAATCATGATTGGTTGAGCGAACGTGCTATATTGGCTGCGAAAAACATTGATGTCGACGAATTGAATTTTAAGATTCAAGGTGAAATTGCTGTCGAATTGATGACGTACAAATCGGTGGATTCCGTTACTTCCCAAAATTATGTTGTCAACTATCCAACCGAGTTTTTAAACTCGCTGGAATTACCCGGATTACCGCCTCACAATCTCCAACTGAAAGTCGGATCGGTAATCATAATGTTACGAAACATAAACCAACCACGTCTTTGTAATGGCACCCGACTTGCGGTAAAAAACCTGATGAACAACGTCATCGAAGCAACAATACTTAAAGGAAAGTACAAAGGAGAAGACGTTTTGATACCACGGATCCCAATGGCTCTGACCGACATGCCATTCGATTTTAAACGATTGCAGTTTCCGGTACGGCTTGCATTCGCTATGACAATTAATAAATCTCAAGGGCAGTCATTGCGTGTTTGCGGCATTAACCTTGAAAATCCATGCTTCTCGCATGGTCAATTGTATGTCGCCTGTTCCCGTGTCGGAACACCATCAGCATTATTTATTTACGCGCCAGGCAACAAAACTAAAAATGTCGTGTATCATAAAGCATTGCAATGAAGGAAACTACGATATCACTGCAAAGCAACAGAAAAAAGTATTTCTTTATTTTAATTGGTTCCTGAACATCGATCTTTCAATCAAAATGTAAATATAACACCATATATTGTACATATTTTCAAATCAAATGTAATTTAAACACACCTCAAACCTACATAAATAAAAATTATCATTTAAAAGTACGTTGTTTGTCTCTTTTTACTATTTTTTCATAATTCAAACAGCTTCTCACAAATTCACAAATCGAACACAAACATTTTTTCTAATATATGGACAGGACAACGTCTGTCGGGTCAGCTAGTAAATAATAAAAATATGATATTAAAAATATTTATTACAAACAAAGGAAACAATCTAAAGTTTTTTTGTTATTTTGCGGCTGTTTTTAGCCGTTTTTAACCGGAATTTTATGTGTACAGCAAATACTGTTTATATTTAAGTGCGGTTGAAAGACACATGAAAAGTTATTAGAGGCTGTATGTTTTTGTCATTTTTAACATGCATTTATTTTTTAGCAGTTTTTTTTTTTTTTTTTTTTTTTGTTTGTTTGTTATCTTTCATAAGTATGTGAGCTAAAGAGTATCTATGTTTGAGTGAAGTAAAATTTTTACACGCATTCATTTCGGTATCTATGTTTGGAAACTTGATATCAAAGTGTATTCATGCACAATACAAAGATCTTAAATTACAAATTTTAAAACATGTGTCTATGTAAAATAGGGTGGACCTTATTTTACAGTTTTTAGATTTTCGATGCTCCTAAGTTCTAAAATTGTTCTCCGTCACCTTAAAACCAAATGTTGCACGTTTTATTTGAAGTTTTGAGTTTTGGGTCAAACAAGCAATATTTTGATGTTTTAGATAAGATAAATTTCTTTTTCGGAAATGGTCCTCATATGGGAGCTATGGTCAAATATGGAACGATATTAACAAAATCCTGTAGTATGATTTCTAAATCACACTACTGGATTTTTTTTTAGATACTTATGCAGGTTAAGTGTGTTTTTCGGAAGTGGTCCTTATATGAAAGCTGTACACAATTATAAGCCGATCTTTATAGAATTCGGTTCAACGTTAATATTTTTTTGGTACTTTTTAAAAACAATGAAAATGTTTTTAAAAAGTACCAAAAAATATCATTAAAGTTCCTAAATATATTTCGAATTTTTTAGAAGGACTGCAATAAACTTTTTTTAGCATATAAGTGTAAAGGGTTTTCCAACAAGAGGTATTATTTTGAATCACCCGGTATTTCGGTAGCTGTCAATTTTGAAGCTTTTATTCTTTGACATTTGACAAGTAAAAACTACGCCATTACTAAAAATGGAACGACACCAGCTTCAACAACGCATTGAAATTATTAAAATTCACTACAAAAATTATGAAAATCTTGCGTTCACAGTTCGCAAAACTAAAGCATTTTTGGGTCGTCGTGAAGCACCTTGTCGGATCGCAATACATAAAATGGTGGAAAAATTAGAGCTGTTGGGACAAGTTAGTGATGTGAAGAATAAAACCCGTGCACGTAGCTCAAGAACAACTGAGAATATTGCTGTTTTAGCCCAAAGTGTTGAAGAAAACTCAGGTTTGTCCATTCCTCATCATTCTTCGTATCTTGTGGTCGGAGTTGGATGATATTGATCTGGACAACGTTTACTTTCAACAAGACGGTGCTACGTACCACACAAGCAACGAAACTATTGTTTTTTTACGGGAAAAGTTTCCAGACATTGTTATCTCTCGTAGAGGTGATCACAAAAGATGGCGTATCTTTGAACACGGATTTATTCATTATTAGCTATTATTTCATTCTGAAGGGTATATATGTGTCATTAATTTTTTTTCATTATAGTGTAAGCAACAAAGTTTTTGTTGTTACGAAAATGTCGAATTTTATACCATAATGACAACGTTGCGCCATATGCTGCAATACCTATTAAAAATAATTAGAAAGAAGTGGTTGGGAAGTTTTCGTCCGGGATACGCTTTACTTCAGAACAGAGTATCCGAAATTGGCTTGATTCGTTCTTGACCTCAAAAGATAATCAGCTCTGTTGGTGCTGAGTCCAATTGTTATTTTAATCGGGAGAGACGCTGTCACACAAAATTTCAAGACACAAATTTTCAAAATTGGGAAAATTCCAAAAATTTGGTTTACGAAACTATCTTCACAAAATTGCCTTTCTAATGAAACCGGTTTGGAGTTCATGAGTTGGATGGTTTCAGAGTCTATAACGGATATAGGTAGAAAAATGTTGTGGTTTTTATATATATGGAAAGATAAGTAATATGTATCCGAAAATCAAACTGCTGGATTTTGTGTATATCGGTCTGTATTTGATTACAGCCACCGTATTAGTTTCACTTCCAAAAATCACTTAAATATATAAATTTTGGAGGTCATTTTAGAAGATCAGATGGCGGAATTTTTTGTACGTAATAATTTGATTAATTGTTATCAGTCTGAGTTTAGAGTAGATTGCAGTACATCTTCTGTCATGTTAAGTGTAACTGATGAAATTCGTGAGAACTATGATAGGGAAAAATTATCTTTCTTAATATTTTTGGATTTTTCAAAGGCGTTTAACTCTATTTGTCATGATCTATAAATTAACAAATTCAGTTTTTCCACATCAGCATGTCGTCTCCTTCTCTCATTTTTAAACGGACGTAGACAATTTACACCTTTTTGTAATGTTCCCTCTACTTTGGTTGAATTGCAGAGGGGAATACCGTAGGGATCCATTTTGGGACCAATGTTATTTATGGTATATATTAACGATTTGTTTGATAATATAGATATTTTGACGACTCATATATTTGCAGATCATGTTCAGATCGTAAGTTCTTGTTGTCCTGGCAATGTCGATAGGTTTGTTATATCTTTGAATAAGTGCCTTCAACGTATTAGTACATGGTGTTCTCATAACTACATTTTATTGAACCCCAGTAATTGTAGAGCTATGGTATTTTCAAATCGACCATTTATTTTGCCTTCACTATTTATTTATGGTTTAAGGAATACAGGGCTCTCGGATTTTGTATTGACAGCAGTTTGAAGTTTGATAGTCATGTAGCTTTCGTAACTTACAGGGTGTAGACTACATTGAGAAAGTTGTATAGTGTTGGAATTGTGTAGCCCTTTAGTGTTCGAAAGAAAGTAGCGCATTCACTTCTTATGTCAAAAATGTTGTATGGGTAAGAGATATTTAGCGGTACATCTTGTGGTAATTTAACAAAACTTAAAATGTGTATTAATCGTATTGTGAGATTTGTATATATGCGCATGTTTTTAGGTTGTGATTTTGATGATTTTATTAATATGAGATTTTTTTTATTTTTTTTATAAAATTTATAAGCAAAACACACCAACGTACTTGGTTGATAAATATCAGTTTGGGAATTCATCACGAAAACACACCTTGGTGCAAGCGCATTTTACCACACTTAATATGCAGAGGTCGCTTCAAGTTCATGTTATAAATCTATGGAATATGTTACGGATTTTTTTTATTGGTAAAATTGTTATAAAAATTAACACTTACAAATTTATGAATCAAATAAATTCAGTTATCGAAAACCCTATACTTATCTATAGGTTACTTTTTATAGCATGAGAGATTTTTTTTTATACATACAACTTTTATAGTGAGAGATCATATATTTTTTTGGGTAATTACGTCGTAATTGGCATGTAGACTAATAAATAAGTTGTGAGAAAGAGATCGTTTACAAAAAGAATGTCAATCCCGTTAAATTTATATGTATATTTTAATGTACACTATTTATTCCTCCACTTTGACTCTAATTTTGTCATTCAACTTCTTGAACGTTTAATTGAAATCAAGATTTAAAACAGTGCGGTAATAAGCTCGCTTAAATTAGAAAAATAAAGCAAAAAGTGTAAAAGTCAATAAAATTGTGTTAAACTTAAATGTGCATAAGACTGTACATACATAATTCTTCAAAACTTTATAATTTCATCCTTTGTGAATATTAAAAAGGTAATAATTTGGTTTACAATATTAATTTAAATAAACCTAACAATAGAATTTGCTTTAGGAATCCTAACCATTTTTATGGTACATTGTCCAAATTTTGGCACACAATTCCAGAATTTAAAGGAAATTTATTTTCAATCACCAAAAGGACTGGTAAATAGAAGTGACGACAAATAGATATAACCTTGCCAAGATTAGTGTGCCAAAGTGATTTCTAAGTGAGACATCCTTAATTGTTGGCTTTTCCTTAATCAACATCAACCCAGATTTTCATAATCAGCGTGATCTAGAGCTAGAGGCCTCATAAAACTGGCCAAAACCTTAGGCTTCTGAAACACGTGACCTTTTTTTTTTGTAACGTGATCATCCGCCATTTTGATAATATTTTCCCTGACATAACCTAAGTATCGCTTTTTCTAAACCTTCGCTCAACTATATATATAAATTTAATTAATTATTTCTTACACTAATAGACTTATGTCTATTATAAATTAAGAATAAACTAAAACATATATTTTCACTTAGAACTATCACAACCAAAAACTAAATTTTATATAAATAAGTAGCTACTACGAACTAAACAATTACTACTTAAAATTCATATTATGATTAATTATGGATTAAACTATTACTTAAAACTTACAAAATTAGATTAAAACTCTAATATATAAAATTACATAAAATCTAAAACAACATAAAATATTAACCTATTCTTTTATAATCATTAGTATATGACAACCTAAATTTTGCTAAGAATTAATATTAACATCTTATGAATTAATATATTTTATAAAAAAACCTTAATATTCAAAAATTTCAGTAAAATCTTTTTTTTTTAAATTGTTAATCAACTTATACTAAAATTTATATATTTTTTCTTATTTTGCACAATTAAAATGTTTTGTTTAATTTTTTTATAATTACAATTTACCCACATTAATTAAATATGAATATTCTTAATTATAACTAAAATCCTATATATTTAATTTTAAGTACTGCAAACCCTATCTTATTTTATTACGCATTTTTTTTATGATGTATCTTAACTAGAGAGTAACAAGAATTATTAATATATATTGAGATTATTCTAAAAATAGAAATTGTCAACGTCATCATGATTATCACCACATTCCTTTGCTGGGCCCAACACCGGAACGATATGGTATGAAATTTTAAATAAATTTACAACAACATAACCTTCTGTAAGTAATGCAAAATTAATAATTATCTCTTACTCTCATTAGTATTTTCTTATTATCTTTTTATTAATGATATTATTAGTCCGATTCCGTCCGTTTCATTAGTAAATCTAGTTCTCAATCAATTTTGTTTATTTGCATAATGTTTTAGTCTAGTAATGCAACTCAAAGTGTTACTTACACTCAATATAAATTGAATATATGTATGTTTATGATTTTGTTTTATCTTTTTAATTGCTTCTTCTTTATCAATTGTACGTAAATATTAAAATTATATACAAATGGTTAGAATATAGTATTATTACCTTTCTTTATCAACATTTATTTTTCTTAATTTTCTTTTAATAAACATGTCAATATTTTGAATTTAAACATGAATCTATAAGCATTTAATTATTTTGGGAATGACAGAATTAGCAATATGTAAATTAGATAAATCAGTCTAGATTTTTATTTAGGGACAATCAGTTTAAACTATAGGGTATTATGATTGTCATAGGTGTCTGATATACAAAACATCAGCAGGGTGGGAACAATTGTACCCTTTGGCATAACATCAAGCCTCATAACACCTAATTTTAATTTAAATCTACTTATGGTTTTATAAATTTGGCATGAAAGAAGATTTTTATATGTAACGCGCTAGAAATTTGGGTTGAGAACCACATAACCAAATCCCTTAGTAGCTAGCTGGGAAATTAGATCTAACATGCCTCCTGACTTATATTTCTTCAGAGATCTTTCATTAAAACAATTCAAATAACTACAAAGATCTAGCCGGCGCTTAACAAATAGTATTATACCTTATAATGAAAGACATTTTTCTCATAGCTTATCTATGTTCCGAAAGATTATTCTCGATTATTTATAAATAATTGCTGCTAAGTACTAACAACATTGAAGTTATATAAAATAGTATAAATATTGTTAAATAATTTACAACTAAAATGTTACTTGTATTAAACCAATTTGTAAATTTATTGATATGTATTTAGTATTTAAGAAATCAATAATTTAATAATTCTTCCATACAAAAGATTTCTTTAATCATTTGGCATAAGGGCTTTGATTATGAATAAAAAAATAAATAAATATGCATAAAGTTCTTATAAATATTATAATAAATTTTAAATTCGACACTAATAATCCTCATGTGCACAAGAGTCGGCTCACATGATTTTATAAAGACCTACTTCTGAAAAACGTATTAACCTAAATTAAAGCTTATAAAAATCGATATCGAACCAATGTTTTTTGAGACGATCAGTCCATAATTGGGCATGGACCATTATAAGATACTTAGATATCTTATAATGGTCCATGCCCAATTGTTGACTGATCGTCTCAAAAAACATTGGTTCGATATCGATATTTATACGATTTACTTTAGGTTAATACGTTTTTCTGAAGTAGTTCTTCTATGGAACCTATAACCTATATTATGGGCACTTGTATATGGCTCAGATATGAAAAATACATCAATATAAATCTTCCTACAGGGCTTTGTGCCTATTGATCCATATAAATAGCTCCTGTATGAAGACATACATATGGAAAATTTACTATCCTCTAGCAATGTGAAGTTTACTACTGAATAAAAAATATAAAACTATCCAAAACAGGTGAACTAAAAAAAATGTTTTTTTACAAAACGCACAACAATTGGTGCCCGTATTACATTGGTTGTGGGTACATAAGTAAAGGCACAACCAAATATAACACCTTTACTAATTTTTTTTTAACAGTTCTACTATGACCCATAACTCTAAACATATGCAACCTCTAAGCATTATGCGATTTTGAAAAATAAGGACCGTCCTAATGTACTTACATGTTTGCTTTAGCATATATGTGTATATACAGTTTTTTACTATTGTTATTTATTTATTTGTATGTATGCACTTTTGTATGCAGTATGTCAAGGTTTGCATTAATATTACACAATCGCATACATACATAATTCACATACAAAGTTTTACATTACATAGACATTCACCTACATATGTCGGTGAGTTAATTCAGTAAATCTAGTTTATTTGACTAGACTGACTTTTGGTATACCCTGCCACAAATATGGTTAGTACCCAGTAAAAAATGGTTAGCATAGACTGCTGTTACCTGTAGTTTAGTTTTTAAAAGGACTCTTTTATATCGTTTAATGACAACAAAGTGATTGGACATAGACATTCATGATAGCACAGGGTAATTCAAGAATATACAGATGCAATAATTGTTTATGACGAATTGTTCAAAGAGGAATGCAACTGCACGTAGACGTTTAACATGATTGTGGTAACCATAATATGGTTAACTTACGATTCACATCATTGCATCAATCATATATATGGTTACAGTAAACAAGTATACGTTTTTGACAACCATTGTTATGATGAATCTTTTATCATAATATGTTGTTCTCAGATTATGATATCGATTAGCAGAGAGCAACATAATATGGTAAAACTTTAATCATAAAAATGGTTGTCACAAACATATACTTGTTTACTGTAACCATCTATATGATTGATACAATCATGTGAATCGTAATTTAACCTAATTATGGTTACCACAATCATGTAAATAGTTACTGTGACTATAATATTGTAAAAACATTTAAAAATGTTGAAATGGTTACTGTATACATGCACAACTATATTTTTTCTCCGCGTGTGGTTTTGAGTCCAAAATTTAAAACAAAATTATATAAGTATTTATATACTTATACCTGAAAATATCTCTAAATTCATTGCAAACTAATTAACACAAATTTGTGCATAATGTAGGGCTGACAAAAGCAAATGTAAAATATGGAAAAAGGATATGATATTTTGTTTTTGTATACCATATTTGCACGAATGTTTTTACCTTTATGCCACCTTTAATTATTATGACTGTGAAGTATTGCAAACATACAATGGAGTCACGTTAATGGCTTAATCATTTCTGTTAACGAACAGACTGATTTGCATATCTGTATGTTCACAAACTGTGTATCTGTTTGTCTGTGTTCTAGAAATACAAAAGTTACAAATGAATTATTGCGTTCATTCTTTTGAATTGTTCGTTTGTGTGTCGGTTTATTTGCAACCGCATATTCTGTAATAAGGCATAAAGGCATAAGAATAATTAAAAAAAAACATAAAAAAACAAAAACCATTTCGTGGTCACATCAGTGCAATATATATTTTTTATTCAACTTTAATGAGATGAATCTGATGAATTTAATTACCGGTGGTATAGTGTTCTATACACGCAATTGGCAAATATTTCTTTCATTTTTGATCAAATAATTATTTGATGTTTAAAAAATTTCTTATGAACATATAATGGCAAACAAATTCGAACCTTTAAGTGGAGAAAGTGGGTAAAAACTGTCTTTTAGTAAACAATAAACATAGAAACAAATTTGAAATCGTATTCTTTACTTATCAAAAAATAACAAATATCACTCTATCACTCAATAACACCGATTTTATTGACTTTTCGTATAAGGGACGAATTTTATTTAAAGAAAATAATTGAAATTGGGGGTGTGTTGCTTTTGATCAACATTGCGGTTTGCGGTAAAGCATACTTTGAATTCTTTTTGTCCCATCTTCGAACATCAGTTTCAGGTTTTTGCCTAACAAAAGTGGAATCCAGATTAACAATTCTCTTGTCCTTCAATGCAAATGTTGATACGCCGATCCCGTTGATGTCAGCTACGTATTATTCTGAATAGCCTCGTTCTTTTTTTCAAAACTATTTTCTCTGATGACAGCTTACAATCCGGTATTTTATTTCTTCTAGTAGTACCGAGACTGAGAATGCCTTCTTTAGCCAGATATTCCATTAGTTGAAGAGATGTAAAATAATTTTCAAAATAGAGTTTAAAGTTTTGGTTTCTTGGAATCATACGAGCCAGCCTCATGACGACATTAGAAGAGGCACCTAAATCTGGCTCCTCTAGCCAGACGACATTTTCATTTCCCGTTTCGATTTCTGTTTTATATGCAAAACCAGAAACGCCTTTCAAGACAAACACTTTGTATCCCCACTTATGTGGTTTACTAAGGTTATACCTCCTCAATGTATTGCGTGATTTTGTAGAGCACATTTGTTTGTCCACTCCGAGGTGCTCATCCATTGAGATTTTACTAAATGCCTGATTAAAGTAGTTCACAATTGGAAGTATTTTGTATAGACTTATGTATAGAAATACAGCCTGTTACTGGCTAGATTTCTGTATAGAAATACAGCCAGTTACTGGCTAGATTTCTGTATAGAAATACAGCCAGTTGCTGGCTAGATTTCTGTATAGAAATACAGCCAGTTACTGGCTAGATTTCTGTATAGAAATACAGCCAGTTACTGGCTAGATTTCTGTATAGAAATACACCCAGTTACTGGCTAGATTTCTGTATAGAAATACAGCCAGTTACTGGCTAGATTTCTGTATAGAAATACAGCCAGTTACTGGCTAGATTTCTGTATAGAAACACAGCCAGTTACTGGCTAGATTTCTGTATAGAAATACAGCCAGTTACTGGCTAGATTTCTGTATAGAAATACAGCCAGTTACTGGCTAGATTTCTGTATAGAAATACAGCCAGTTACTGGCTAGATTTCTGCATAGAAATACAGCCAGTTACTGGCTAGATTTCTGCATAGAAATACAGCCAGTTACTGGCTAGATTTTTGTATAGAAGTACAGCCAGTTACTGGCTAGATTTCTGTATAGATTTCTGTATAGAAATACAGCCAGTTACTGGCTAGATTTCTGTATAGAAATACAGCCAGTTACTGGCTAGATTTCTGTATAGAAATACGACTGTATTTTAGATTTCTGTATAGAAATACAGCCAGTTACTAGCTAGATTTCTGTATAGAAATACAGCCAGTTACTGGCTAGATTTCTGTATAGAAATACAGCCAGTTACTGGCTAGATTTCTGTATAGAAATACAGCCAGTTACTGGCTAGATTTCTGTATAGAAATACAGCCAGTTACTGGCTAGATTTCTGTATAGAAATACAGCCAGTTACTGGCTAGATTTCTGTATAGAAATACAGCCAGTTACTGGCTAGATTTCTGTATAGAAATACAGCCAGTTACTGGCTAGATTTCTGTATAGAAATACAGCCAGTTAGTGGCTAGATTTCTGTATAGAAATACAGCCAGTTACTGGCTAGATTTCTGTATAGAAATACAGCCAGTTACTGGCTAGATTTCTGTATAGAAATACAGCCAGTTACTGGCTAGATTTCTGTATAGAAATACAGCCAGTTACTGGCTAGATTTCTGTATAGAAATACAGCCAGTTACTGGCTAGATTTCTGTATAGAAATACAGCCAGTTACTGGCTAGATTTCTGTATAGAAATACAGCCAGTTACTGGCTAGATTTCTGTATAGAAATACAGCCAGTTACTGGCTAGATTTCTGTATAGAAATACAGCCAGTTACTGGCTAGATTTCTGTATAGAAATACAGCCAGTTACTGGCTAGATTTCTGTATAGAAATACAGCCAGTTACTGGCTAGATTTCTGTATAGAAATACAGCCAGTTACTGGCTAGATTTCTGTATAGAAATACAGCCAGTTACTGGCTAGATTTCTGTATAGAAATACAGCCAGTTACTGGCTAGATTTCTGTATAGAAATACAGCCAGTTACTGGCTAGATTTCTGTATAGAAATACAGCCAGTTACTGGCTAGATTTCTGTATAGAAATACAGCCAGTTACTGGCTAGATTTCTGTATAGAAATACAGCCAGTTACTGGCTAGATTTCTGTATAGAAATACAGCCAGTTACTGGCTAGATTTCTGTATAGAAATATAGCCAGTTACTGGCTAGATTTCTGTATAGAAATACATCCAGTTACTGGCTAGATTCCTGTATAGAAACACAGCCAGTTACTGGCTAGATTTCTGTATAGAAATACAGCCAGTTACTGGCTAGATTTCTGTATAGAAATATAGCCAGTTACTGGCTAGATTTCTGTATAGAAATACATCCAGTTACTGGCTAGATTCCTGTATAGAAACACAGCCAGTTACTGGCTAGATTTCTGTATAGAAATACAGCCAGTTATTGGCTAGATTTCTGTATAGAAATACAGCCAGTTACTGGCTAGATTTCTGTATAGAAATACAGTCAGTTACTGGCTAGATTTCTGTATAGAAATACAGCCAGTTACTGGCTAGATTTCTGTATAGAAATACAGCCAGTTACTGGCTAGATTTCTGTATAGAAATACAGCCAGTTACTGGCTAGATTTCTGTATAGAAATACAGCCAGTTACTGGCTAGATTTCTGTATAGAAATACAGCCAGTTACTGGCTAGATTTCTGTATAGAAATACAGCCAGTTACTGGCTAGATTTCTGTATAGAAATACAGCCAGTTACTGGCTAGATTTCTGTATAGAAATACAGCCAGTTACTGGCTAGATTTCTGTATAGAAATACAGCCAGTTACTGGCTAGATTTCTGTATAGAAATACAGCCAGTTACTGGCTAGATTTCTGTATAGAAATACAGCCAGTTACTGGCTAGATTTCTGTATAGAAATACAGCCAGTTACTGGCTAGATTTCTGTATAGAAATACAGCCAGTTACTGGCTAGATTTCTGTATAGAAATACAGCCAGTTACTGGCTAGATTTCTGTATAGAAATACAGCCAGTTACTGGCTAGATTTCTGTATAGAAATACAGCCAGTTACTGGCTAGATTTCTGTATAGAAATACAGCCAGTTACTGGCTAGATTTCTGTATAGAAATATAGCCAGTTACTGGCTAGATTTCTGTATAGAAATACATCCAGTTACTGGCTAGATTCCTGTATAGAAACACAGCCAGTTACTGGCTAGATTTCTGTATAGAAATACAGCCAGTTACTGGCTAGATTTCTGTATAGAAATATAGCCAGTTACTGGCTAGATTTCTGTATAGAAATACATCCAGTTACTGGCTAGATTCCTGTATAGAAACACAGCCAGTTACTGGCTAGATTTCTGTATAGAAATACAGCCAGTTATTGGCTAGATTTCTGTATAGAAATACAGCCAGTTACTGGCTAGATTTCTGTATAGAAATACAGTCAGTTACTGGCTAGATTTCTGTATAGAAATACAGCCAGTTACTGGCTAGATTTCTGTATAGAAATACAGCCAGTTACTTGCTAGGTTTCTGTATAGAAATACAGCCAGTTACTGGCTAGATTTCTGTATAGAAATACAGCCAGTTACTGGCTAGATTTCTGTATAGAAATACAGCCAGTTACTGGCTAGATTTCTGTATAGAAATACAGCCAGTTACTGGCTAGATTTCTATATAGAAATATAGCCAGTTACTGGCTAGATTTCTATATAGAAATACAGCCAGTTACTGGCTAGATTTCTGTATAGAAACACAGCCAGTTACTGGCTAGATTTCTGTATAGAAATACAGCCAGTTACTGGCTAGATTTCTGTATAGAAATACAGCCAGTTACTGGCTAGATTTCTGTATAGAAATACAGCTAGTTACTGGTTAGATTTCTGTATAGAAATACAGCTAGTTACTGGTTAGATTTCTGTATAGAAATACAGCCAGTTACTGGCTAGATTTCTGTATAGAAATACAGCCAGTTACTGGCTAGATTTCTGTATAGAAATACAGCCAGTTACTGGCTAGATTTCTGTATAGAAATACAGCCAGTTACTGGCTTGATTTCTGTATAGAAATACAGCCAGTTACTGGCTAGATTTCTGTATAGAAATATAGCCTGTTACTGGCTAGATTTCTGTATAGAAATACAGCCAGTTACTGGCTAGATTTCTGTATAGAAATACAGCCAGTTACTGGCTAGATTTCTGTATAGAAATACAGCCAGTTAGTGGCTAGATTTCTGTATAGAAATACAACCAGTTACTGGCTAGATTTCTGAATAGAAATACAGCCAGTTACTGGCTAGATTTCTGTATAGAGATACAGCCAGTTTCTGGCTAGATTTCTGTATAGAAATACAGCCAGTTACTGGCTAGATTTCTGTATAGAAATACAGCCAGTTACTGGTTAGATTTCTGTATAGAAATACAGCCAGTTACTGGCTAGATTTCTGTATAGAAATACAGCCAGTTACTGGCTAGATTTCTGTGTAGAAATACAGCCAGTTACTGGCTAGATTTCTGTATAGAAATACAGCCAGTTACTGGCTAGATTTCTGTATAGAAATACAGCCAGTTACTGGCTAGATTTCTGTATAGAATTACAGCCAGCTACTGGCTAGATTTCTGTATAGAAATACAGCCAGTTACTGGCTAGATTTCTGTATAGAAATACAGCCAGTTACTGGCTAGATTTCTGTATAGAAATACAGCCAGTTACTGGCTAGATTTCTGTATAGAAATACAGCCAGTTACTGGCTAGATTTCTGTATAGAAATACAGCCAGTTACTGGCTAGATTTCTGTATAGAAATACAGCCAGTTACTGGCTAGATTTCTGTATAGAAATACATCCAGTTACTGGCTAGATTCTTATATAGAAACACAGCCAGTTACTGGCTAGATTCTTGTATAGAAACACAGCCAGTTACTGGCTAGATTTCTGTATAGAAATACAGCCAGTTACTGGCTAGATTTCTGTATAGAAATACAGCCAGTTACTGGCTAGATTTCTGTATAGAAGTACAGCCAGTGACTGGCTAGATTTCTGTATAGAAATACAGCCAGTTACTGGCTAGATTTCTGTATAGAAATACAGCCAGTTACTGGCTAGATTTCTGTATAGAAATACAGCCAGTTACTGGCTAGATTTCTGTATAGAAATACAGCCAGTTACTGGCTAGATTTCTGTATAGAAATACAGCCAGTTACTGGCTAGATTTCTGTATAGAAATACAGCCAGTTACTGGCTAGATTTCTGTATAGAAATACAGCCAGTTACTGGCTAGATTTCTGTATAGAAATACAGCCAGTTACTGGCTAGATTTCTGTATAGAAATACAGCCAGTTACTGGCTAGATTTCTGTATAGAAATACAGCCAGTTACTGGCTAGATTTCTGTATAGAAATACAGCCAGTTACTGGCTAGATTTCTGTATAGAAATACAGCCAGTTACTGGCTAGATTTCTGTATAGAAATACATCCAGTTACTGGCTAGATTCTTATATAGAAACACAGCCAGTTACTGGCTAGATTCTTGTATAGAAACACAGCCAGTTACTGGCTAGATTTCTGTATAGAAATACAGCCAGTTACTGGCTAGATTTCTGTATAGAAATACAGCCAGTTACTGGCTAGATTTCTGTATAGAAGTACAGCCAGTGACTGGCTAGATTTCTGTATAGAAATACAGCCAGTTACTGGCTAGATTTCTGTATAGAAATACAGCCAGTTACTGGCTAGATTTCTGTATAGAAATACAGCCAGTTACTGGCTAGATTTCTGTATAGAAATACAGCCAGTTACTGGCTAGATTTCTGTATAGAAATACAGCCAGTTACTGGCTAGATTTCTGTATAGAAATACAGCCAGTTACTGGCTAGATTTCTGTATAGAAATACAGCCAGTTACTGGCTAGATTTCTGTATAGAAATACAGCCAGTTACTGGCTAGATTTCTGTATAGAAATACAGCCAGTTACTGGCTAGATTTCTGTATAGAAATACAGCCAGTTACTGGCTAGATTTCTGTATAGAAATACAGCCAGTTACTGGCTAGATTTCTGTATAGAAATACAGCCAGTTACTGGCTAGATTTCTGTATAGAAATACAGCCAGTTACTGGCTAGATTTCTGTATAGAAATACAGCCAGTTACTGGCTAGATTTCTGTATAGAAATACAGCCAGTTACTGGCTAGATTTCTGTATAGAAATACAGCCAGTTACTGGCTAGATTTCTGTATAGAAATACAGCCAGTTACTGGCTAGATTTCTGTATAGAAATACAGCCAGTTACTGGCTAGATTTCTGTATAGAAATACAGCCAGTTACTGGCTAGATTTCTGTATAGAAATACAGCCAGTTACTGGCTACAAAATGGTGTCATGACAATGGTCTGGTAATTAATGCTACAAAAACCAAATTAATGCATATAAAACCGCGTCACCTTGTAAGTTCTCCTATCATTATAACGTTTCATGATAAAGAATGTCTACACAAGAATACAAGAATACAAAAACTCCTACTAATAATAACGAAGCATGCAAAACAAATATTGAAGTGGTCAATTCCTATAAATATTTGGGTGTATATGTTGACAGCAGTTTTAAATGGAAAATCCAAATAGATGATGTAAGAAAGAAGCTTCGTAAAGCAGCATACATATTAAACCATTTAAGTAATTGTGCAACATACAGTGTACTCAGGCAGGCATATTTCTCACTTGCTGAATCTTATATAAGGCATGGAATCTCTGCATGGGGAGGCGCCAAATATAGTAAGAATTTACAAAAAACACAAAACCAAATATTAAAAATACTGTGGAAGAGTAACAGAATCTCTACAGACATTTTTCAACAAAGAAATAACAATAACGCACCTAACAGTACAACTAACGACACAACAAACAATGCAGTCCACAACAACCAACACATCAACAATGAGAACCACGTCCAAAACAACATCAACGTAAGCAACACAATAACAACACGCAACCTGAACACAAACAAAGTCAGTAGTCTCGCAAAGGATCTACATATTCTAAATATAAATAGTATCTACTGCACAACATTAGCAAACGATTTTTTTGATGATAACAGATTCCTGCATGAGATTGATCATGTCTACAATACAAGACGCAGAACCGAACGACGATTTAAGGTAGAACGCTTCCATAATGAGTATGGTAGAAATACTTTGGGCGTGACACTACCAACAATCCTCAACAAACTGCCCGTTAATATAATCAATACCAAAAATGCACATAATAGAAAAAAACTAGTAAAACAATTTTTCATAAGTTCGCAATGAACAAAATAATGTATATATATATATAGAATGTAACTTATAATATTTACTTAATTTATATAATTTTTTGAATTTTTAATTTATCCTGCTGTCAAGCTTAAGGCTTAGTGGGTTTAGAATTAAGAACAAATTTTGTATAAATTTTTAATTGTCAATAAAATGAATGGAAATGAAAAAAAAAAAAAAAAAAAAAAAAAAGATTTCTGTATAGAAATACAGCCAGTTACTGGCTAGATTTCTGTATAGAAATACAGCCAGTTTCTTGCTAGATTTCTGTATAGAAATACAGCCAGTTACTAGCTAGATTTCTGTATAGAAATACAGGCAGCTACTGGCTAGATTTCTGTACAGAAATACAGCCAGTTACTGGCTAGATTTCTGTATAGAAATATAGCCAGTTACTGGCTAGATTTCTGTATAGAAATACAGCCAGTTACTGGCTAGATTTCTGTATAGAAATACAGCCAGTTACTAGCTAGATTTCTGTATAGAAATACAGCCAGTTACTGGCTAGATTTCTGTATAGAAATACAGCCAGTTACTGGCTAGATTTCTGTATAGAAATACAGCCAGTTACTGGCTAGATTTCTGTATAGAAATACAGCCAGTTACTGGCTAGATTTCTGTATAGAAATACATCCAGTTACTGGCTAGATTCTTGTATAGAAAACACAGCCAGTTACTGGCTAGATTCTTGTATAGAAACACAGCCAGTTACTGGCTAGATTTCTGTATAGAAATACAGCCAGTTACTGGCTAGATTTCTGTATAGAAATACAGCCAGTTACTGGCTAGATTTCTGTATAGAAATACAGCCAGTTACTGGCTAGATTTCTGTATAGAAATACAGCCAGTTACTGGCTAGATTTCTGTATAGAAATACAGCCAGTTACTGGCTAGATTTCTGTATAGAAATACAGCCAGTTACTGGCTAGATTTCTGTATAGAAATACAGCCAGTTACTGGCTAGATTTCTGTATAGAAATACAGCCAGTTACTGGCTAGATTTCTGTATAGAAATACAGCCAGTTACTGGCTAGATTTCTGTATAGAAATACAGCCAGTTACTGGCTAGATTTCTGTATAGAAATACAGCCAGTTACTGTCTAGATTTCTGTATAGAAATACAGCCAGTTACTGGCTAGATTTCTGTATAGAAATACAGCCAGTTACTGGCTAGATTTCTGTATAGAAATACAGCCAGTTACTGGCTAGATTTCTGTATAGAAATACAGCCAGTTACTGGCTAGATTTCTGTATAGAAATACAGCCAGTTACTGGCTAGATTTCTGTATAGAAATACAGCCAGTTACTGGCTAGATTTCTGTATAGAAATATAGCCAGTTACTGGCTAGATTTCTGTATAGAAATACATCCAGTTACTGGCTAGATTCCTGTATAGAAACACAGCCAGTTACTGGCTAGATTTCTGTATAGAAATACAGCCAGTTACTGGCTAGATTTCTGTATAGAAATATAGCCAGTTACTGGCTAGATTTCTGTATAGAAATACATCCAGTTACTGGCTAGATTCCTGTATAGAAACACAGCCAGTTACTGGCTAGATTTCTGTATAGAAATACAGCCAGTTATTGGCTAGATTTCTGTATAGAAATACAGCCAGTTACTGGCTAGATTTCTGTATAGAAATACAGTCAGTTACTGGCTAGATTTCTGTATAGAAATACAGCCAGTTACTGGCTAGATTTCTGTATAGAAATACAGCCAGGCTAGATTTCTATATAGAAATACAGCCAGTTACTGGCTAGATTTCTGTATAGAAATACAGCCAGTTACTGGCTAGATTTCTGTATAGAAATACAGCCAGTTACTGGCTAGATTTCTGTATAGAAATACAGCCAGTTACTGGCTAGATTTCTGTATAGAAATACAGCCAGTTACTGGCTAGATTTCTGTATAGAAATACAGCCAGTTACTGGCTAGATTTCTGTATAGAAATACAGCCAGTTACTGGCTAGATTTCTGTATAGAAATACAGCCAGTTACTGGCTAGATTTCTGTATAGAAATACAGCCAGTTACTGGCTAGATTTCTGTATAGAAATACAGCCAGTTACTGGCTAGATTTCTGTATAGAAATACAGCTAGTTAGTGGCTAGATTTCTGTATAGAAATACAGCCAGTTACTGGCTAGATTTCTGTATAGAAATACAGCCAGTTACTGGCTAGATTTCTGTATAGAAATGCATCCAGTTACTGGCTAGATTCTTGTATAGAAACACAGCCAGTTACTGGCTAGATTTCTGTATAGAAATACAGCCAGTTACTGGCTAGATTTCTGTATAGAAATACAGCCAGTTACTGGCTAGATTTCTGTATAGAAATACAGCCAGTTACTGGCTAGATTTCTGTATATTTCTGAAATACAGCCAGTTACTGGCTAGATTTCTGTATAAAAATACAGCCAGTTACTGGCTAGATTTCTGTATAGAAATATAGCCAGTTACTGGCTAGATTTCTGTATAGAAAATACAGCCAGTTACTGGCTAGATTTCTGTATAGAAATACAGCCAGTTAGTGGCTAGATTTCTGTATAGAAATACAGCCAGTTACTGGCTAGATTTCTGTATAGAAATACAGCCAGTTACTGGCTAGATTTCTGTATAGAAATACAGCCAGTTACTGGCTAGATTTCTGTATAGAAATACAGCCAGTTACTGGCTAGATTTCTGTATAGAAATACAGCCAGTTACTGGCTAGATTTCTGTATAGAAATTGCATCCAGTTACTGGCTAGATTCTTGTATAGAAACACAGCAAGTTACTGGCTAGATTTCTGTATAGAAATACAGCCAGTTACTGGCTAGATTTCTGTACAGAAATACTGCCAGTTACTGGCTAGATTTCTGTATAGAAATACAGCCAGTGACTGGCTAGATTTCTGTATAGAAATACAGCCAGTTACTGGCTAGATTTCTGTATAGAAATACAGCCAGTTACTGGCTAGATTTCTGTATAGAAATACAGCCAGTTACTGGCTAGATTTCTGTATAGAAATACAGCCAGTTACTGGCTAGATTTCTGTATAGAAATACAGCCAGTTACTGGCTAGATTTCTGTATAGAAATACAGCCAGTTACTGGCTAGATTTCTGTATAGAAATGCATCCAGTTACTGGCTAGATTCTTGTATAGAAACACAGCAAGTTACTGGCTAGATTTCTGTATAGAAATACAGCCAGTTACTGGCTAGATTTCTGTACAGAAATACTGCCAGTTTACTGGCTAGATTTCTGTATAGAAATACAGCCAGTGACTGGCTAGATTTCTGTATAGAAATACAGCCAGTTACTGGCTAGAATTTCTGTATAGAAATACAGCCAGTTACTGGCTAGATTTCTGTATAGAAATACAGCCAGTTACTGGCTAGATTTCTGTATAGAAATACAGCCAGTTACTGGCTAGATTTCTGTATAGAAATACAGCCAGTTACTGGCTAGATTTCTGTATAGAAATACAGCCAGTTACTGGCTAGATTTCTGTATAGAAATACAGCCAGTTACTGGCTAGATTTCTGTATAGAAATACAGCCAGTTACTGGCTAGATTTCTGTATAGAAATACAGCCAGTTACTGGCTAGATTTCTGTATAGAAATACAGCCAGTTACTGGCTAGATTTCTGTATAGAAATACAGCCAGTTACTGGCTAGATTTCTGTATAGAAATACAGCCAGTTACTGGCTAGATTTCTGTATAGAAATACAGCCAGTTACTGGCTAGATTTCTGTATAGAAATACAGCCAGTTACTGGCTAGATTTCTGTATAGAAATACAGCCAGTTACTGGCTAGATTTCTGTATAGAAATACAGCCAGTTACTGGCTAGATTTCTGTATAGTAAATACAGCCAGTTACTGGCTAGATTTCTGTATAGAAATACAGCCAGTTACTGGCTAGATTTCTGTATAGAAATACAGCCAGTTACTGGCTAGATTTCTGTATAGAAATACAGCCAGTTACTGGCTAGATTTCTGTATAGAAATACAGCCAGTTACTGGCTAGATTTCTGTATATTTCTGAAATACAGCCAGTTACTGGCTAGATTTCTGTATATTTCTGAAATACAGCCAGTTACTGGCTAGATTTCTGTATAAAAATACAGCCAGTTACTGGCTAGATTTCTGTATAGAAATATAGCAGTTACTGGCTAGATTTCTGTATAGAAATACAGCCAGTTACTGGCTAGATTTCTGTATAGAAATACAGCCAGTTAGTGGCTAGATTTTCTGTATAGAAATACAGCCAGTTACTGGCTAGATTTCTGTATAGAAATACAGCCAGTTACTGGCTAGATTTCTGTATAGAAATACAGCCAGTTACTGGCTAGATTTCTGTATAGAA